>CABEGB010001222.1:0-99608 GCA_901521435.1 Crematogaster levior
GTGATAGCCCATAGTGCCTTAACTTAACCAAAGTTGGAAACAAAATGTCGCTAAATCACATGACTCAACTAGCCAATCAGACGGTTTGGGTCAATGTCGCCTCTTTTAAGGTACAATTTCATGTGAGCGAAGAAAAGCTAGCGTTTATCCCCACTCTACCACAAAACAAAGCAGCGTTAAATCGCTGTTCGCTTTCGCCTCTTACCTTTTCATGGAGCGAAGAAAAGCTAGCGTTTATCCCCACTCCACCGCAAAGCAAAGCAGTGTTAAAACTGTTCGCTTTCGCCTCCTATTGGCTGCGTTCCGATATTCACCGCCAGTACTGAAAATCTATAGTTCGCGTCACATACACTATACAGCGATACAGCGATTTTCGACAGAGATGACTAATACCTGTATTCATAAGCCGACGGCACACGGTACGAGTTTTCGTAGTAGAGCGCATACGAGTTAGCCACTAAGCACGAGAGTGAGAGAGAGCGAAAGACGCTCGCTTTCTCTCGCTCTCATGCGTAGTGGCTAACTCGTATGCGATCTACTACGAAAAATCGTACCGTGTGCCGTCGGCTATAGTCCTTCCTTGAGGAATGAGGATTCCTTATTCCTCATTTCACGTTTCATAAACCTTCCTTAACCAAACAAGGAGCCTTATTGGCTTCCTTATCTCAAGGGAGGTCACGAGCTTCCTTGAGGAGAAGATGCAACCTTTTTAGCAGACGACGTGTAAAATATAACCAATTATAACCTCTAAAAATTAGTTTATCACACTTCAAACTGTGCTTTCGTGCTTACTTGTGGTATCGAGTGTTCAAACTAAAAGTGTATAGAGAAAAAGAAGATAATGGACAATGAATTTTTTAATGATTCCGATGATGGATTTGAAGACGAAAATCCAGAGGATCGGAATCTGTGGCGGCTTGCAAAAAGGTATATATGTGATTGGGAAAATCCCGTGAAATTTTACGAAGATGTTCCTTTTCGGAAAAGATACAGATTCAGCAAAGGAGCTGTGATCGAGACCTTACTACCTTTAGTAAATGCTCAATTGAGGCGATTGAATAATCGTAGACTGTCGATTTCTCCATTAATGCAACTTTTAATAGCCTTGCGTTTTTATGCAACGAGCAGCTTTCAGGTTTGTAAATTTTGTTCTAACACCGTGATAAATAAATAGATCATTTTTATTTCATTTATATGCTTTTTTAATTACCGATTGTTAATGGAGACTTGCGAGGATACAGCCAAGCAATAGTATCGAGAATTGTACGAGTTTCCAGAATTTTAGCATCATACTTGAATGTATATATTAATTTTTCCACTGAAGAGAAACGTCGGAGTAATAAAAATAAATTTTATGAACATTAGTTCATAAAATGAACATGAACATTAGTTTTATCCTTGTCCATTATTGTTGCAAAATGAAATTTTTATTCGTGATTCATGATACAAGAGTCAAGAAGTTTCTATAACCCGCGCCACGGGGGAAAGCAGTTCAGACTGAAATTAGTTGTGAGCGTCATAAAACAGTGCAGCCTTTAGTAAGTCACTAAAATATTCCTTCCTTCTGGAAGGGAGACTCGAGGTTTATCTATGAAACAAGGACGTCTTAGAGATTTGAGGAATCCTTCACGGAGGCTTCCTCCAACCTTAAACTAAGGCGGGGAGCACAGACCATTGCATAACGCATAACGCATATGCATAAGAAATTTGATTGGTCCGTTAGCATGTGCATAAGGAATTCGACCAATCAAATTTCTTATGCATATGCGTTATGCGTTATGCAATGGTCTGTGCTCCCCGCCTAAGGATGGACTATGAATACGGGTATAAGATGGCTGCATTCAGCGAAGAAACGCTGAAAGTTCAACTCAGTCGAACTTTCAGCGTTTCTTCGCTGAATGCAGCCATTTTAGTCATCTTGTCGAAAATTGATGGAGTGGGGGTAAACGCTAGCTTTTCTTTGCTCGCATGAAATTGTACCTTAAGAATTTCTCAAATCTCAAGTCGTTTCTTTACATTGTGAGAGCTGATCTTGGCTACTTTATAATCTATGGTTCAAGAGAGAAAAGGAAGAGCACATAAGGGTCGGTATTCATAGTCGAGTCTTATAATTAAGACCGTTTTAAGTTCATCTTTAGATACTCCGTAGCCAATGAACTGATTCGTACAGCATCTAAAGATAAACTTAAGACGATCTTAAATATAAAGCCTCCGGCATACGGTACGATTTTTTGTACTGGTTTGCCTCCGAGAGCCAATAAGGATGCATAATTTTAGATCAAGTGACTTAAAGCTTAATTGGCTCTTGTAAGCTATCCAGTACGAAAAATCGTATCGTGTGCCGCAGGCTTAAGATTTGACTATGAATACCATATATGTAATACTCCTATATTGCTAGCCTACCTCATTTTCCATAGACGGTGCGTCCGCCGATGAAGTGAGACAGATAGCAGATGACTTGGCCATTCTGCACATGCGTGAGCCTGTCAGACCATAGACTTAATAGACGGAGCCTAAGCTGCCTAAATGGGCAAGGGGGGTAGCGATCTTTGCCGTAAGGGGAACGCAGTAGGTGAACAGTAACTTCGGTTAAACTCGGTGAAACTCGGTTAAACTCGGTAATATTTCGCTATGGTTTACGTCACGTATACTATAGATTTTGGGTGTTTTCCAACAAGATACACAGATGACACAGTGCAACACTGTGTCCTACACAGAGTGTTCAACTGAAGTACAAGCGTGTAAAATGCCCCAATGTTACCAATGTTTTACGGAATCTTAATACATAATATTTAAATTGTGGTAATAATACTTTCAAACATAACCTAGAAGAAAATTAGAGACGTAAAAAAATTGTGAAGCTTTAAGATAATGGATTCTAGTTTCGAAATTATTGGTAAGATGTTAAAAAGTGCAAAGTAGGTAAGTAGGTAGGTGCAAGTGCAGTAGATATGTTCCATTAAGAATTTTACACAGTGTGACACAGTGCAATTTAGCGTGTTCTAGTTGGAAAACACCCTTTGTGTAGTGATCATAGAGATATTATACATAGAGGAGGCAAGCCAGTTCAAAACGCGTCCGGTCGGTAGAAAGAGAAAGCAAATCAGACGGGTCTTGCATCCTTGTCGTTTCTTTTCGCTGATTGGCTGCGGTACTTCCTCCCATAAAGCACAGCAGCACAGCAGCCAATCAGCGAAGAGGGCAGAGAGAGATGCAAGACCCCTCCGGTCTTCTTTCTCTTTCTAAAGACCGGACGCTTCCACTTACAGGCGGCCGTATAGCTTGCCTCCTCTATGTATAATATCTTTATGGTAGTGATACAGCGAAACACAGCCGAATATTACCGAGTCGCGCCGGCGAAACTTTCCGAAGTTAGTGTTCGCCTATCACATGTTTTTTGTAAAAGGCTCCGTCTATTAAGTCTATGTGTCAGACAGGCCGCGTATATTGCACATGCCCATTCTCGGTTTTAGCGCATGCGTACAACGCACAAGTCGTCTGCTCTAGAGTGAGAGACGAATATTGTCCACACCGTAATGTTTTCGTAGACTCCCGAGCTCAATCAGCAATATAGTAGTATTACATATATGATGAATACCAGCCAAGATCTTATGTGCTCTTCCTTTTTTCTCTTGAACCATAGATTATAAAGTAGCCAAGATCAGCTCTCACAATGTAAAGAAATGACTTGAGATTTGAGAAATTCTTACGTCTCAAGATTTGAGAAACGACTATAAATTCGGATCTAAGAAATTGACCAATCGCAGTCGATTATTCTTCTCATATTCGACAGCGATTGGTTAATTACTTACTCTTACTTCTTATAGGGTTTGTTCGCGTCGCAATACCCCAATATGCTCCTACTCACTCCAATACGCTCCAATCTATAGTATACGTAACGTAATACTACAGTTTGGAGCGTATTGGAGCGAGTAGGAGCATGTTGGGGCAAGCGACGCGAACAAACCTATAGTTATACTCTTGCTGCCATTGTAGACGACGCATAACAGAGCGTCAGTATGAAAAGGCACCCGAGTGTAGTTTTCGTACGCCTGTATGCCGGGAAGAGATCTTTGGAGATGACAGTAAATTAAATAATAATGAAGTTAACTTTTAACCAAACTTAAACAATTTTGCAAGTTACAGTTACATCACCGTAGAATCGATGTTATCACATGTACATACAGATGTTACCTCTTTTCAATTGTCGTATAGGTTAGGCTGATTTATGTATTGAATTTATTAAAATTTGTATTTTATACAAATACTCGTGTCTCACATATTGGTAAATATTTACGATGGTGTCAACGCGAGGACCAAAATTCAAATTTTCCGATGGAGAGAAAGTGTTATGTTACGAGCCAGATCCTACGAAAGCAAAAGTCTTATATGACTCGAAGGTAACGTACATATATTGCTAGACATGTACATATACTTTACATTTAATTTACATCTTTAACAATAGTATTACTGTACACGTGCAAATATAAATGTAAAATGCAAATTTAACAGAAAGTATCGATATGTTCTTGCAAAGAAAGAGATATAGATTGTGAGAGTAGAGGTAACCTAAAGTAGTAAAATTATATCAAAGAGATCTATGAAATAAATTTATATTGCACAATTAGATATAAGTAACCTTGTCATTGTGCAGAAACTGTTGAAATTAATTATAAAATTGTTTGCAGGTACTTGATGTCATTGTAAATAAAGATCAAAGAGGTAGAAAAGCAGTAGAATATCTTATACACTTCCAAGTAAGTTAAAAAAGTTTAATTGAAGTTACTTAAAGCTATTTAATATGAATTATATACATTGCATTAAACTACATTAAGGAAATGTAAATATATTTCATTGTCGTGTAAGGGTTGGAATTCGTCTTGGGACCGTTGCGTAACAGAGGAATATGTACTTAAAGATACGGAAGAGAATCGTCAACTTCAACGAGATCTAGCACAAAAGGCACAGCTTCAGCTGTATGTATTTCTGAAACTGTTCCAATTATACAAATTTAATGATTTCATTACTAATTGACATATTATTTTTCTTTCTAATGAAATAGAGGTGCTTATTTATATCGCCGTGAACGCAAGAAAAGAAGCCATAAGATGTCAGAACGTTTAACCGAAACAGAGCATCAAGAACCTCGTCGTAGAGCGAGAAGCGGTGGCAGCCGCGCTACGTCAGCTACAACTGGATCTTCCGAGGATGGCAGTTCAGGCCAACATGCTGATTATGATACAGAAGTAAGTCTCATTTTCAAGATACAGAATTGATCAAATGTTTCAGAACTCTTATAATAAGAAAGTAATAGTAATTTTAAAAAATCTGTGGGATTAATTCCCTATGTTGTGAAGTAATGTCATTTCCCTTATGTTGCCCTTAGTAGAACTTTATAAGATATTGAGCATTGAGAACTATAAAAATAGTAAGAGTTTATAAAAATTACATATGTATTTTATATATAATTTTATAGGAAGTAAACACAGAAGAAGATACAGAGAGTAGTTCTGATTATATGGGTGAAACGAGTGATGATGAAGACAGTGGTGGTGGGAGCCAATCTGGAGCTAGTATGAAACCAGGCATTGATCTTGACATAGGTAGCACATTAAAACGGATTTTAGAGCAGGATTATGACCTGATAACTAATAAAAATAAGGTAAGTTAGTAATTTTTTAATTAATATATAAGCTACAATAATTGCATGATGCAAGATACATTTTTTAATAACTAAGAACCATTACTGCTCTTTATGTTTTATTTTTATACTTATGAAAATGAAAATTTATATAAAGGATTATGATTTCTAATTAATAACTAATCTTTTCTTGAAATCAAATATCACAGATATATCAATGAATATATGAATTTCAGCTTGTCGTACTTCCAGCACAACCTACTGTGATAAATATTCTAGAATCCTGGGTACAGCATTTCACTGTGACACAATTGACGAATATTCCAGAGAAACCTCAGCGGAATAAAGCGAATAATACGATAGAAAAAACACTGAATGAAATAAACATATGCAGAGAAGTCGCGGATGGCTTACGTATATATTTTGATTTTACATTACCTCATCTTTTGTTATACAGGCAAGAAAGCGAGCAATATTGTTCTCTAAAATCTTCCTTGCTAAGCAACGAACAAGCAACTATTATCTCAAAGGAGGAATCAATTGAGTAAATATATTTTTCTTTATACCAATAATTGGACTAAAATTTTATTAAGAAATCCACTAAGATCTACCATTTGCATTAATAAGAAAAACATCTATTGTAAGAAATTTAGAAACAACGAAAGAAGAGTTTGAGGATACGGAATATGCTCATTTACCACCCTTTCAAGAACATGATTCGGAAATGGACAATGCATCTAAACCATCTGGCAATTCTAAGCGAAGATTGCGATCATGTCGTGTAAGTTCAGTCGATGAGAATCGACAATTAAGATCTTACGATGAGGGAAAACAGGATGGTGGCAATTTAAGGTAATAATCGAGTGGTAAATTTCTGTCACAGAAATTTTATAAATTCATTAATTTATTTTTTTAATAATTCTTGTTTTTTGAGGGTATTTCCTTTTTGTTGGAATTGTATGTTACAATAAAAATCGTATGATTCAATAAAAATTTTTGTTTTCTCTGAATTTTATCCTTGGTTTGAAATTAGATATAATGTTTTTATATCTAATTGTTTTGTTTTAGTAGCATAGCAAGTACAAGTTCCCGTTGTTCTAGCCCGCGAGGTGTTACATTAAGAATGCCGCCTGTTGTTACGTCTGCTCAAGTAAACAGTTTACTTCAACAGTCAAATAAGTGGAGATTAATGCCTCAAGTTCCAAGACAAAGTGAAATCCCAAGTCCCTCTATTTATTACGGTGCCATTCACTTAACTAGATTATTCGGTAAGTCATTTTATGAAAACATACATATTGCATATTATAAAACATGTTGCAAAATTATAAAATATCTTCACATAAAAATATCTATATGCAAAGAAGTGAAATTTAATTTCAGTTAAGTTACCTGAGTTATTACAATCTGCAGATATTTCAAGCAAAAAATTGAAAGTACTTTTAAAATATTTAGACATGTTTCTAAGGTACGTGATGAATTACAACAGAATGGCGTTTTATGTAACTAAACTCACAATTTTGCGTAAAATAGTATTAATAATGTAATATGTTTGCAGTTATCTGGAAATGCATAGGGAATGGTTTGGAGAACAATTTTACATGCAAATGGAAAATCGAACAATATCGCAAACTAGCAATGTTTAACACTATATTTATTATATTCTATATAATTATAAATAATATATATATATATATATATATATATATATATATGTTATATACGTAATATGTATATAATCATATGTTATATATATATATTTTATATATATATATATATATATATATATATAAAACTTTTAATTTATCCATTGGAATATTTCAGTCCTTAATTCCTAATTAATTAAGTTCTTAAATTCAAAACAAAAGTTAATTAGTTGTTAGACCGGCCGCAAACTTCCGATCACATTACATGTGCTTACATCTGACTCGGACGATGCGATAACGTATCGGATGTATGCAGTACGGTCACATATAACTTATAGTATTTCGATCTTCAGATGCTCGGATCCGACAATCATTTCAGACAATGGTTGTCATTAGA
The DNA here is from genome assembly GCA_901521435.1 of Crematogaster levior. NCBI lineage: Eukaryota > Metazoa > Arthropoda > Insecta > Hymenoptera > Formicidae > Crematogaster > Crematogaster levior. The sequence continues at coordinate 7,682 of CABEGB010001222.1, forward strand.
AAGATATTTTCGTAGTCTTGTCAAGGTCATAAATTTTTAAATAGGAACTTCCATTATTTAATATTTCGAAAGTTACGACCATTTTTGATAAACAGTAAGAAGAAACTGTCAAGAGTTAGGTTGGATCTTTTGTGCTAATAAAAGATATTCTATTTTAAAATTTCTATTTTCTATTTTAAAATTTTTATGTAACCTTGTAACCTAACTGGGAGAAAATCCCACTAATCTCTACTAACAACTGGATAGTAGATGCCTCGTTCCTATATTACAAAATTTTTCGTGCGGATACATATATGTAATACTCCTATATTGCTAGGGGTGCGTTCCGTTTCACGCATATGCGCGCATTTATCTATAGTACACGTTACGTATACTATAGATCATGCGTGAAACGGAACGCAGCCTAGAAGAGTATCGATCTCAGTCCAAACATTAAGGTGCAATTTCACGCAACGAGTAAAAGATGGCGTTTTACCCCCACTCCATCAATTTTCGACAGAGATGACTAAAGCCGATGGCACACGGTACGATTTTTCGTAGTAGATCGCATACGAGTTAGCCACTACGCATGAGAGCGAGAGAAAGCGAGCGTCTTTCGCTCTCTCTCACTCTCGTGCTTAGTGGCTAACTCGTATGCGATCTACTACGAAAACTCGTACCGTGTGCCGTCGGCTAAGATGGCTGCATTCAGCGAATAGACGCTGAAAGTTCGACGAGTCGAACTTTCAGCGTCTATTCGCTGAATGCAGCCATCTTATAGTGAATTCGGGCACTTGCACTAGTGCGCACCGAGTGTGCACAAAGGCTTGTTCATAGTCAATTTTTATATTTAAATATCATCTTAACATTTTCAAAAATTTTCAGTCAATAAAACGATCCGTACTAATGCTGTAAGATCATCATTTTACTGCTTAATTAGTATTTAAAAAAGAATTTATAATAATCTTTAAATATAAAAATTGATTATGAACGAAACTTTGTGCACACTCGGTGCGTTCTAGTGCAAGTGCCCGAATTCGCTATTAGTCATCTCTGTCGAAAATCGTTGCATCGCTGTATAGTGTATGTGACGCGAACTATAGATTTTCAGTACTGGCAGTGAATATCGGAACGCAGCCAATAGGAGGCGAAAGCGAACAGCGTTTAACACTGGTTTGCTTTGCGGTGGAGAGGGGGTAAAACGCCAGCTTTTACTCGCTGCGTGAAATTGCACCTTAAAGGTGTACCTTACGGTACAGACACGGACTAAGGCGGGGAGCACAGACTTTTGCATAATGCATAATACATATGCATAAGAAATTCGATTGGTCGAATTCCTTATGCACATGCTAACGGACCAATCAAATTTCTTATGCATAACGCATATGCATAAGAAATTTGATTGGTCCGTTAGCATGTGCATAAGGAATTCGACCAATCGAATTTCTTATGCATATGTATTCATAGATATCGGAAGATAGAGATGGAGCGTGAGTACAGTATTTAGACAAGGGGGGTGAAGCCACTTAGGGACGGGTGACGAGGTAAACTGTGAGCACTTTCTATTGGATGGAATGGTGCGCGTGCGTAATGGCGTTTAATACGAAATAGGATTCCTGCCGACCGCACGCGGAAATGCTTGCCGCGCGACAAAAGAGAACGTGGTAGTCAATCAATTTATCATAAGTGATAGATTTATAAAGCAGAAGCTATATTCTAATATCTCTGAATGCTAGTATTACACAGCTATATATGTTTAATAAAAACAGTAATTGAATTTATTACATTTTACGTTAAAATGTCAACCTTTTTTTAAATAATAAATAATACCATGATAAAAGGGCCACTAATAATAATGATTATTTTAAAATGTATTGCAAACTTTTATTCAAATTCAAATAATTACAATCGATATATATGTATTCTTAATAGAGACTTCATACATATACACTTTACTATAAAAGTATAAATATTATTACAAGCTTGTTTATTGGCAAAGTACATAGTCATATATAAAATACACTTTTTTAGGAACATAGTCATAAGATATAACATAGATATAATAATACTCTTTTTTTTAAGAACATAAATATACTGCAAAGTTAAAAAATATATTAGCTATTATAATTATATATGTTAGATAAAGTTAGTTAAATTTATAATAAATCTTACAGATAACTTTATTAAAGAAAATAATATAGATTCAAACGCTTTTTACCATAGACATTTTTGAATATGTCCATGCTTTTTACATACCCTTGAACAATACAATTTTATTAAATAGATGACGTTTACTTTTAGATTTATCTATAGAATTCAATGTTATATAATGTAATCTGATTTTGATATAGTTTTGAGCAATGGCCCGAATTAAATGTACAACATGATTTTCTAAAGGAGATTGATCAAATGTATGTTCTCGTAATGAATGAAATAAATTAGTATCAAGGAACGATTTCAACACATCATTAGTAAGATATGTTTCATAAAATTTTTTAGTTATAAATCCATTTGTGCTTACTTGAATTGCGTGTCTTATTATTCTTTCGCATTTATTACAAATTGTAATAACGTCTTTTGATGGTTGTATTAATGCTCCTTGTCTAATATTTTTTACAGAAATCAAATTATTATTATGATCATCAGTGTCTGTTAAAACATGAAGACATTCTTCGCAATGTAATTTTTTTTTCAATTGTTTTACAACATAGCCTGCTATATATTCAATGATATTTTCACCGAATTCTGAAATTTCTCTAATATCTGTTACATAATTATGATCGACAAAAGCATGAAATTGATTTCTATCTTCATTTGTGGTAATAGTTGCATCATCAATCAAACGTGATAAACGTGAGGTCATATTTATTATATTTTCAGATTTGGATATTTTATTAGCTGAGGAAGCATGTAAAATTGAAATCTGTTCCAATGAAATACAATTGCCATTTCGTTCATTACGCAATTCAGTGTGCACTACTATTTTTTTTATAGCTGCTTTAAATTGACGTGTGGTAGGATTGTTATTATGTCCTCCGTGATGTCTTATACAACCAAAAAATAACTCCACATGATCCTGACTAATTTTATAGAATGGAATATATTTTAAAAGTTTTTTCTTTTTGCACATTTCGTTATATAATACTATCGCGCTATTGATACATATAAGGAAACCTAAAAAACCTGTTTTTTTTCGAGTATGAATTAAAAGCTGGCCATTTATTGTTTTTAAGGATAAAATATAATCTTTAATTTCTTTTAATTTATTAACTATTAATTCTGCGTTTTGCTCATTTAAAGGTTGTTTAAATCCGTGTTGTTTTATATTTTTTGAGTTGAAAATATCAAATAAATCATTAAATATACGTAAAAATTTTATTGTTCCCTGACAGGATTGAAATTCCTTTAATTGCAAATTATCTTTACAAAATAAAAGTGAATTTGCAACAGACGTACTAAAAATTTGTGCTGCTAGCCGAACCTTCATTTTTTGATTAATAATAATATTCGGGGGGGAGGTCTCTTCGAGCCCTACCAGCGACACTCAGACCGAGTCCATTGTGTCTCCCCGTTAAAACAGCCGTGATTAGGGTAAGCCTGTCCCCTTCCAGAAGGAGAGCAGGTCCCCAATCGACAACTGTCTTATTTGCTCGGGCTCCAGCAAAGCTGAGCCCAACCAGCGAAGTCGCTGCCCTGCAAGTGCTGGGCACTGACTTAAAATGTGGAGGCTTGTTTCATCCTCTTCCCCACATGCTCTACAGTCGGGTGAATCACTGACACCCAGCCTGTGCATGTGATAATTCAGGACGCCATGTCCTGTCAGTATTTGTACCGCCAGTCTGGCGTCCTTCCTGCTCAACCGTCTTATGCTCCTCGCCAGGCCCTCTCCGGGAGAATCTCCCAGCAGAGCGCTAGCTTGTCTGCATTTGACTTTGGTTTCATTTTTCCAGTATTCCAGGTGCTGGCCCCTCAGCCAGCTCCGGATCCTTTCTCTACTCAGAGAGTAGGGGACCCCAACTGCTGGCTCCGGTCCCAGCATTCCCGTCACTGCTCCAGCTCTGGCGAGCTGGTCGGCCATCTCGTTGCCCTTAATCCCCGCGTGTCCGGGGACCCAAACCAGGGCAACTTCGTTTCTTCTCGCCAGCTCTTCTAGGGTGCACCTGCAGTCCCAGACCAGCCGTGAGGTGAAGATCGGGGAGCCAAGCGCTTTAATCACCGCCTGACTATCCGAACAGATCTTGATGCACCTGCCAGTCCTTCCAGATCCCAGCAGCTCCAGTGCACAGTTCAGAACAGCCACGGTCTCCGCCTGGAACACCGTGGCGTATTTCCCGAGGGGGATGATTTCTTTCACCTCTTCTCGTTGGCAAAAGATGCCCGCACCGGAGCCCTCTCCCCTTCTGGAGCCATCCGTGAACCAGACGTCCCCTCCTAGAGAGATCGGCCCCTTGGCGTCCCTCCAGTCCTCTCGCTTGGAGAGACATACCCTGTATCCTCTTTCGAAGGCACGGATCCTTGGCATTCTATCTTGCCCCATCGCAAAAACGGAGCCCGATAGAATTTCGTCCGGGAGTTTCGTGTGCCTCGCACCCGCCTTCCACTTGACTTCACATCTCAGGCGGTGAGCCGCAGCCGCAGCTGCCGCCATTACCGTCAGATGGAGTGGTTCAACATCCAGCAGCACTCCCATCGCCGCCACCGGTGTTGTTCGCAGAGCGCCAAGAGCCCCTCGTAGAATCAGAGCTCTAACGTGTTCCAGGGCAACCTTGGCGCCTCTTTTCAGTACCCTGGGCCACCACACTACCGACGCATAGAGTAGTCTGGGGCGCAGTATAGCCGTGTAGATCCAAAGGACCATTCTTGGCCTCAGACCCCAGGTCCGGCCAAAGGTCCGTCTGCACGTCCAGAAGTAGGAGCAGATGCTCCTACAGCGATCGTCAAGATGTTCCCTCCATGTCAACTTCTTATCCAGGATAACTCCTAGATATTTCACCGACTCGGAAGGAGCCAGCCTGATTCCTCCAAGTGTGGGGCCCTCCACAGGGTCCACCTTGTATTTATGTGTGAATACCACGAGACCCGTCTTGAGCGGATTAACCGACAGACCCGTCTCCCGGCACCATTCTTCCACCACCTCCAGAGCCGCTTGCGTTAGCTCTAGAAGTGTTTCTAAGAAGGGTCCTCGCACAAGAACAGCCAAATCGTCGGCATACCCCTGCGCATAGAAGCCCCTTCTATTCAATGTGTCTAGCAGCTTGTCAGCTACCAGTGGACACCACAAGAGTGGAGAGAGTACTCCCCCTTGAGGGCAGCCCCTGTCCACCCATCCGCTGACACTCACCGTGCCCAATGAGGCCGTCACTTGCCGTCCGAGCATGCCCCTGATCCACAAAATGATCCTCTCCGGCACTCCTCTTCTGGCCGCTTCCCTGCACACCACTTCGTGTGGGGTGTTGTTAAAGGCACCCTCTATGTCCAGGAATGTTCCTACCACGTAACCCTTCCTCTCCAATTGTCCCTCGATCATCGATACGACAGAATGGAGGGCGGTCTCAGTGGAGTACCCCGTGCGATACGCGTGCTGGTTCTCGTGCAACGGATGTTGCACGAGAACGACATCTCGCACGTAAACTTCGACCAGCCTTTCTAACGTCTTGAGAAGAAAAGACGTCAGGCTGATCGGCCGGAAGTCCTTGGCACAGGTGTAACTCGTCCTTCCCGCTTTCGGAATGAACACTACCCTGGCCAGTCTCCAAGCACTAGGCGTGTAGCCCAGTGCCAGACAAGCTCTTAATGTTCTGGTGAGGGGCCCGATAATCAATTCCAGCCCCTCCTGTAGAAGAGCCGGAAAGACTCGGTCGGGCCCCGCCGACTTAAAGGGCTTGAAAGCATTCACAGCCCATCTTACCCTATCGGGTTTGACAATTTGGGCTGCGAGTGCCCAGTCACTTCCACGTGCCCTTCTCGAGCCCGTGTCTTCCCACTGGGACGAACATTCGCTCGTTCCTCTTTGGAAGCCCGGGAAGTTCGTCTCCAGTAGGTGCACCAGACACTGTTCGCCCGTCACCATCGTCCCGTTTGCGAGCCTGATGGCTTCAAGTCTAGCGTCTGAAGTTCTGGATAAGACCCTGCATAGTCTCGCGGTTTCAGGCATGCCTTCCACCGACTCGCAGAATCTCTCCCAGCTTTCCCTTTTCGCCCTCACCACAGAATCCCTGTAGGCCTTCTGAGCTCTTCGGTAAAGATCCCAGTCGGCCTGACGGTCCGTGTTCCTGGCTCTATTCCAGGCCCGACGTGCCGCACCTCTGAGCTCCTGCAGTTTGGGGCTCCACCAGGAAGTACCCTTGGTGTTTCTAACTGTCCTTTCTGGACAGTTCTTTTCGAAGCTGTCAGACAGAGCCCTCTGCAGATGGTCCACACAGAGCTCTATCTCCAGCGCGGTCCCGTGCCTCCTAGGGAAGCCTCTGAGGCCTTTCGCTAGATCTTCTCGATAGGATTCCCAGTTGGTTTTCTTTGGGTCTCTTATTATAACCTCTTCAGACTTGACCTTGGCCATTCTGAAGGTGATTTGTCTGTGATCCGACAGCGAGGGCTCTTTCGAGACCCTCCAGTCAGTCACCTCTTGAGCTATCTGTTTGGAACAGATTGTCAGGTCCAGCACCTCCCTTCTCACCGCTGTGACGAAGGTGGGCTCGTTACCCTTGTTGAGAATTTCCAGGTCCGTGGTCACCAGAAATTCCAACAGTCTTCTACCTCTCTCATTGGTGTCCGTGCTATTCCATACCGTGTGGTGCGCATTTGCGTCGCACCCCAGGATTAGGGGAATCCGTCTCTCTTGGCAGTATTCTGCCAGACGTATCACCGGCGTCGGTGGCAGCGAGCCCCCCTCCTCATGCGGGAAGTAGGCCGAGCACACCACCAGTTTCCTGACCTCGTTGGCCTCGCCGGCGATTTCAATCTCCGCTGCTACCACATCTCTAGAACAGAAATCGGGTATTAGTCGGGCTTCAACCCCCTTGATCGCCATACAGGCTCTTGGGCGTTGCTCTTGCGGGGCCCTAAAGAGCCTTCCGCACCCCGCTAATCCCCTGACACAGCCTTGGACCAGCCAAGGTTCTTGTATCAGTGAGATCGCTGTGTGCACCCTAGCTAGGTGCCTGGCAAGAACGGCCGAGGCCCCTTTGCTGTGGTGCAAGTTAATCTGGGTAAAGGTCACCCCGGTTAGGCCCGTGAATTAGGGCGCAACCCCTGGGTCAGACCTTTTCTGCCCCTCCACCCCTCCACTCTGGGCCGTCCCGCTCACCCTAAAGGTGACTCGGTCCATGCCCAGGTAGGGCCTAAACTCCAGCTTCCTCAACTTGAGGACGCTGGACTCTGGAATGCCGAGAACCAGGTTCCTACCCTCAGGGGTAGCCCCTACGTTCTCAGCAAAGACGTTCCAGCCCGCGGTGCCGAGGCCGGGATTCTGCCGCTCCAGCCGCCCCAGGACAGCGGTCGCGCTCTCGAGACGTCCCGAGAGCCAAACCACCGCCCTGTACCGCTTTTGCAGCGCCTCCACGCCCACCACCCTAAGGCTGGCCCCTTCCCACGGTGCAATGACGCTGATCCGTTTTTCCAACCAGCTCAGCGTCTCCGCGTCCGCGCATCTGACAACAGCCGCCCCAGCCTTCAGATAAGTGCCGTGGAATCTAGGCACGGTGCCCTCTCGGATCCCGTCGATCTCCTTGGAGACCGCACCCTTCAGCAGCTCTAACCGCTCCGCAGTCATCACCACTTCCGGGTAGCCCTCCGCCACGATCACCCTCGTCAGGGGGTCGGCTATGCTTGCGTAGGACCCAGCTCCCTGAGTCCTACTCTTCTTCCTCGCTCCCTCCGTCGACGGTGGGGTTTCACCGGGGCCCACTCGGCGCTTGTTACCGGCGGTCCCCTGCGTCCCCCCGACCGGCGTTTCGGGAGCGACTGTAGGTCCGGGGGGTCGGGAGGGCCCAACTTGAGCCCTCCCCTTCTCCTTCCTCGCCTTCCTTTTCTCCGCCCCACTGCGGTTCCTCTTGCGAGGGCCCGCAGTGTCCGCGGTTTCGACTTCCGCAATAGTGATGCTTTCCAGGCCCGTGAGAGCCTGTCCAGCCTCCACCATTGCGGTTTCCTCGCCTCCGGAGGTCCCATCTTCTCCATTTATTTTAGTAATATTGGTTTCCATTTTTGGTCCCACGAGAAGCTAGGGAATCAAACGGTCCGCCCGGGCAGAGCCCCGCATACCCGGGTAAGGCTAAATACTCTGGGGTTTCGCCCGGTTCCCCAGAGGCATCGTTAGCGACACTGCTCCTCCAGTGCCACGCAGCCTTCACCACGATAGCTCCCAGCTTGGCTTGAGAAGCTGGTCCACGGCAACAGCCTTCCCCTCCCTCGGCGGAGTTTTACGTCCGCCGGGCCGGGTTATAGCCGCTACTACCCGGGAGATCCGCATCCGGCACACAGGGGGTTTAGGCCCGGGCCGGAGCCCCCCTCCCGGGCGTCCTCCTATCCGCCACCTGGAGACGCGCTCGATAGGTAGCTTAACCCGCGAGATGGGTCACATACTACCACAAAATTTCCACGGACGAGGCCCCTCAGCATTCACACTGTCCGGCAGGCACAGATTCTTGGTACGAGTGGCGTAAAAGTGAGGCAGGATTATTAGATTCATATGAGCATCCACCCGCTCTCGACGAGGACGTTCAGCAGATTTTAAAACCTATTTATGAAGAATTATCGTCTGATGACTTACTTGAAGATGCCTCGGTTCGAACACTCAAAATAATAATGAGAGTTTCAATTCGTGTGTATGGAATCTCGCACCAAAGCATGTTTTTTGTGGGAAAAAAATATTGGAAATCACCGCGTATACTGCAGCCTGCATTTTTAATGAAGGATTTCAACCAATTTTAAAAATGATGGACGTTATGGGGGTCAAAATAGGTCCACATGTCATACGATTCGCGAAGAAATACAACGACGAGCGCATATGCACCGCCAACCGCCGCAGCTCCGAAGCTTCTAAAGAAGTCAGAACAGCACGCAGAAACGCTAGAGCCGATGCAGAAGATATGTTTGAAGAAACTGAAGGCCTACTGTATGGAGCAGGAATCGCAGATTAGCCGTAAGTATGTTTTTTTCACGATTTTTCAGTACTACAAACTTTAAACGTGTTTTTCTTGAAACGGGTTTTTTCTGCACTGCGGAACAAAAATCTCAATAACTAATGCACCGATCGGTCTCAAATTTACAGAGCTTATTGTACACATCTGTGGTTATCGCGGGGACTACAATTATGTTTCTATCTTTAGTTTATCACATTCTTTACATAGCAAAATCATCGGAAAAAAGGGTGATTTTTAAAACTTGTTTTTCAAACCCGCGCCATTTTGTTATTTTTTAACATAAATTTTTTTTTTAGTTCGGGCGATAGCGACACTCATACAAATTAATAATCTTATTGAATTTTTTGTTTCAGATGTGTCTAAGCCGAGAAATCAATCCCGCAATGGACATACATGTTTTTTAAGACGCCATATTCACGCTATAAAAAAACACTGAAAAACAATGATTAACATAATCTTTAAAATTTTTCTATATTATTTACATGTACTTTAATAAGTACAAAAAAGATTTATTTCAATATATAGTATATTCGTTGAGAAACACATCCCTAAAAAAACCTCAATTTTTTGGCCGTCACAGTAGAATGACCCCTTAAAGTAACGTTACAGTAATGTTAATTTTAATATTTATTTCAAATTACGGTAAACCTTTGGAAAACCCACGTATGTGAAATAATGAGTAAGAATACTCAATTCCTATGTATTTTTATTCTCTGAATATAAATATGAAACTTAAAAACGGCGGTCGGTTGATTTTCATGGTGAAAACCTTAAAAATTATGATTTTTCATGTTTATCTTGGGAAATACTGAGAAGTTTAAAAAACATTTTAAATAAAAGTTGTATAAAATAGATAGAACATAAAATGTGTATTTCAATAAGATCTACAACTTTTATTTAAAATGTTTTTCAAAATTCTCAGTATTTCCCAAGATAAACATGAAAAATCATAATTTTTATGGGTTTTTTATGGTTTTCATCATGAATATCAACCGACCGCCATTTTTAAGAATTTTCATATTCATGTTCAAAGGACAAAAATACATAGGAATTGAGTGTTCTTACCCATTATTTCACATACGTGGGTTTTCCAAAGGTTTAACCAAATTACTATTAATATTTTATTTTTATTACATGTAACATATTTTCAACGTTGTATATAACATGTTTTCAACATTATATATAACATGTTTTTAACATTGTATATAACATGTTTTCAACATTGTATGTAACGTGTTTTCAATATAATTATTACATGCTTTCTACAAATTTTCAATATTATTAGAGTATTTAAAATATATATCTTATGTGTTACATCGGCCTTCCAGATCATTGTCCCGTCTATCATAGATTTGTTTCCGACGTTTTGTGATAATTCTAGTTGTTCAAAACAAAGTGCGATCTAAAGACTTTTAAATCACTTTACCCTGAAGAAATGAACTACAATGTTCACAAAAATCGTCAGAAACAAATCCACGATGAACGCGGTATTAACCCGGAAGCCAAATTAAGTATTTCTCCAAGTTACGGAAACCTACAATATGAGATGAAAATACATTTGTATATTTTTGGTTTTTTGTAGAAATATTTCCATGCTACAAATAAGAAATAACATCACAAATGTATGCATTAATTTAAAACAATAAATATATTTTTATTAACATTGTTATATTCTTAATTGTATAAGTCCCACAGGGGATTCATTTATTACGCCGGTATATAATGAAACTACTAATGTGACTATATTTTTAGAATTGAGTTCTATATCGCACGCACAGTAACATGCCTCCTGCTCCAAGCCGGTAAACGGAGTGTCGCTCCGCGCGGCATACGCACGCACACACACGCACGCTACTCCTTCAGCGCCACATCTCGCAACCTAAGCATGGCGCTCTTATACTTGGCGCGTCTTATGAATCCTAATACATAACAGCTCTTCCTTTTTTTTTTAACAGAAGTTCCTTAATTGTACATATAAGAGAAAACAATTTAATAACAAGTTATTACTTTAATTTCGACTTTATCGCCCCTATTATACAATCTTGCCTTATTTTTTTTTTTTTTTTTTTTTTTTAATGTGAGTATAGAAAATCTGAGTACCTATCCGGTTCCCTTCTATTTCGTTTGGGACGTTCGTTTCGAACTTGTTCCTCCGCGCGCTTATCAGTTGCCCCAATAGGCAATGCTATTTGTTCGCATATATCCTTCTCTGTTCCCTCCTCAGGTGAAATGTGAACGGTGCTATTTATGGATTCATCGTTTGTCTCTATACCCGGTCTCTCTCCACCCGACTTAATTTCTGACTTGTCTAAGTCGGAATTTGAATAGTTAAATCTATCCATCGCCTCTTGCGATTTATTATTTTCAGTGTTTTGTTCGTTCAGACGTAATTGATTTACGTGTCTTTTCCAGATTTTTCCATTCTCTAATCTTACTAAATAATGTAACTTCCCTAATTTCCTGTAAACTATACCGAAACGCCATTTTGCTTTTTTATTTAAGTATTCACGTGCTGCGATTTTATTTCCCACCTGGAAATTTCTTGTTTCATTACTCCCCACTGATTTTTTTTTCATTTCAATTTCTTTTGGAGACAATAAATCCAACCGATTTCGTAATTTTCGTCCGAACATGATTTCGGCGGGTGATTGTTTTAACTCCGGAAATGGAGTAATGCGGTAATGAAACAAAAACTTTTGAACGCTGCATTTTACATTTTCTTTTTCTAAATTTGTTTTACGCAACCATTGTTTCAATGTTTGTACAAATCTTTCCGCTACACCATTGGTAGCCGGGTGATAAGGAGCTGTCAGTCTATGGATAATTCCATTCGCCTTGATAAAATTTTGAAACTCTTGTGATATGAATGTTCTACCATTATCTGTTACTAGCATTCGTGGGATACCGAATCTAGCGAAAATTTCACGACATTTTTCGATAGTACTTGCAGCAGTAATATTATTTATTACATAAACTTCAGGCCATTTAGTATGCGCATCTACGCAAACTAGAAAATTATAACCTGCAAATGGTCCTGCAAAATCCATATGGATTCTTTGAAAAGCTTCCTCAGTAGGCTCCCAATGATGCAGTGGCGCAGGCTTCGGATTATTTTGAACGCGATTGCATTCCTTACAACTACGAACGGTTTTTTCAATTTCTAAATCTATTCCTTGCCACCAAACATAGTTTCTCGCTAGGGCTTTCATTCTAACAATGCCTATATGGCCTAAATGCAATTCTTTAAGAATTTTATTTCTGAATTTTTCTGGAATTACAACTCTATCTTTTCTTAATAGAATTCCGTTATTTAACGCAAATTCATGGTTTTGCAAACCAAATTTTTTTTTTAAACATTTGCCTTGTTCCAGAGCTTCAACAATTTTTGAGAGATTTTCATCTTTACGTGTTTCTGTTTGAATTTCACTTGCTTTAACAGGTAGCATATTTAACGTATCAACAGTATACACGTCTAGCGCATCATACTTCGCCCTATTATTTTCTTTTATCGGTAGTCGCGAAAATCCGTCAGCGTTGCCATGATTTTCAGTTTTTCTAAATTTTATATCAAAATCAAAACTCTGGAGAAAAACCGCGCAGTGCTGCATCCGCATTGCACTGTACGCCGGTAAACCTTTTCCAGGATTCAGAATTTGCGCTAACGGTTTATTATCCGTGAGTAAGGTGAAATGTTTACCGTATAGGAAGTTATGAAACTTTTTTATTCCGAAAATAATGGCATACGCCTCTTTATCGATTTGCGTATATTTCCTTTGCGTATCATTTAACGTGTTCGAAGCATATTCTATCACTCGCTCTGTTCCGTTTGGATATACATGTGATAATACGGCTCCGACTCCATATGGACTAGCATCTGTAGCTAAAACGATTGGCAGATTTGGATTGAACGACACTAGAATTTTATCATTACAGAAAGCTTGTTTTGCGTTATTAAACGCCCTTTCACAAGCTGAGGTCCATTTAAAATGTGAGTTCTTTTTCAACAAATCATTTAATGGTTTCAACATGTCACTCAGATTTTCTATAAATCGTCCGTAATAATTTATTAGAACGCTCGGACTTCAGACACGTTCTTAGGTCTTGGCAGCTTTTCTACTGCTTCCATTTTCTTTTTCTCCTTTTTAATACCATCCTTTCCGATTATGTGCCCGCAGTACGAAATTTGACTTTTTAAAAATACACATTTTTCTAAATTTATTCTTATATTATATTCTGATAAACGACTCAAAACTAATTCTAAAATCTCAAAATGTTTTTCAACGTTTACACTTGCGATCTTAATGTCGTCCAGAAAAACAGTAATATCTGGAATATTTTTCAAAATATTTTCGATCGTTCTCTGCCATATCGCGGGTGCCGATGCTACTCCATACATAAGTCGATTACATTGATATAGGCCCTTTGAAGTATTAATTGTAAGAATTTCTTTATCTTCATCTCTTAACTCTAATTGCAAATAAGCTTGTTTTAAGTCTATTTTTGAAAACACATTACAGCCAGCCATTTTAGCAAAAAGTTCCTCATGAGTGGGTAATGGATGCTCATCAACGATTAAACGTGAATTTACCGTGACGCTGAAATCGCCACATATTCTCACCCCGCCATCTTTCTTTAACACTGGGACAATCGGGGTTGCCCAGGTGGATGCTTCTACTGGTTTTAAAATTCCCGCATTTACCATTCTATTTAATTCATTTTCTACTTTATTTTTAATTTGGAAAGGTACTTGTCGACTACGCAAAAACACAGGTTGTGAGTTTGGTTTTAAGTTTAATTGAGCTTTGATTTTTTTAATTGGTTCAAAATCCTCACTTGTTACATTAGCATATTTTTCTAACAGATTTTTCAACCGATTATTACACGATTGTTCTACTAAAAGCAATGATTGCACCTCTTCTAGGCTCTCTTTAAATTTATTAAATGATTTTAATTGGTTGATCCATTCACGACCCAAGAGTGGCTGTCTATTATATTCAACTATATACATATTCAAATACTTCCAAGTATCTATATCTTTTACTTTAACTTTGACAAATCCCATAGGAACGAAATTCTTTTTACAATAAGATCTTAATTTCAACTCAGTTTTCAAAATTTTCAATTTGGGGAAATTTAATTTCAACCACGGCTGACTCACCAGCGTTACCGCCGCTCCTGAATCCACGTCGAATTCTATTTTCTTATCCTCTATTTGGAGAGAGACTGTATACTTCGACCGATGACTCACATGTTCGTGATCATTGTCTATTGTGGCAATATCTACACAGTCTGTTTGACCTTTCTTCTTGCATACTTTTTTCAAATGGCCGTAACCGCCGCATTCCAAACATTTCGTACCCCGAGGAAGAGAGCAGGAAGGCGCTAAATGGTTTCCACCACACCTAAAACATATAATTTTATTATTATTTTTAAACCCGTTTTTAAAATGTTTTACAATATCTGCATTATGTGCTGTCTTCTTCGGCTCTGTTCTTCCGAACGGCTGCTTCCTACGATCCTTTTCCTTTGACTTCTTCTTGTTTTTACTTCCAGCTCCGACGAAGTCGACTGCCACTGCCGATTCATCCTTCAGCTTGTTTACTCCTTGATCAGCCATCTCCATTGCGCAGGCGATTTTGAGAGCTCGCTCCTTCGTTAGATCGATCGTTTCCAAAAGTCTGGCTTGGATCCGTGAGTTTTTGGTTCCAAAGACGAATTGGTTTCGTAATTCCGTGTTTAAATAATTGCCGAATTTGCAATGTAACGACAATTTTTGAAGTGCCGCCATGTATTCCTGCGCGGCCTCTCCTTCTTTTTGCATTCTTTTGCGGAATGTATAAATTTCCGCAATTTCCAGCGGCTCTGGAGCATAATATTCTCCCAGTTTATTACACAATTCTTCGAAAGGTTTGGCATACGGATCGTCTGGATCAAACCGATCACACAGTACTCCGAATGCCTCGACTCCAATATAGTGAAGCAAGTACACAACTTTTTCTTCACCGTTCGTTATTTTGAAGACCTTGAAAGAGCCTTCGAGTCGTTGTAACCAACGTTTCCATGTTTGAGTCGCCGGATCGAATTTTTCTATTTGAATCACATTTTGTGCATTTGCGATGTTCGCAGGTTCAGCTCCTGCATTCGCCGGATTTCTTGAACCACCAGCACCACTAGTAGACATTACGTTTAACGTCCTTTTCTATTGTCGACTCACTTCCTCACTGAAGATCCCATCCTCGTCGCCAGTTTGTTATATTCTTAATTGTATAAGTCCCACAGGGGATTCATTTATTACGCCGGTATATAATGAAACTACTAATGTGACTATATTTTTAGAATTGAGTTCTATATCGCACGCACAGTAACATGCCTCCTGCTCCAAGCCGGTAAACGGAGTGTCGCTCCGCGCGGCATACGCACGCACACACACGCACGCTACTCCTTCAGCGCCACATCTCGCAACCTAAGCATGGCGCTCTTATACTTGGCGCGTCTTATGAATCCTAATACATAACAAACATATATATACACATACAGATATCATGTATATACAGGGTGTCTGAAACATTTTGGAAAAGCCGAAGAGTGCAGATAGAATAGGTCAAAATAGAAGGAATGTCACGTATTATTTTGTAATTTTTGCAATATTTATTTCGTAATTAATTATAACGTACGAGCCAATGAGTGCACGGGAAACCGGTAGGCAGGACTCTATAGAGATGTCAAGTGAAAGATGGGTGTCGGTGTAAAAGAAAAATGGCTTATTCCTTAGCAACGAGTAACAACTTTCGATTTCGAGAGGCGGAGTAACGAGCGTCATATGACAAATCAGTCATACGGTGAAGCGATCTGCAAAGGACAATCGCTGCAGTGAACGCGGATCTTTATCCAGATAGGTTTTGACGCGAAGATCCGCGTTCGTCCTTTATAGATCGCGCCTCCCATCGCTTCGCCAACCGGTTTCTATCATCTTGCAATGGGGAAGTCTCTTCTCGTCGCGCGCTTTTATTCGCACGGATTGGCCTATCTTATTAAATTAATTTCTCGTTAATTATTGCAAAAACAACAAAGTGGTAAAGGACTTTTCTACTTGATTTTACCTGTTCTACCTGCACACTTCGGCTTTTCCAAAATGTTTCAGACACCCTGTATATGTAAATATACACACATATCACATGAAACTGTCATGAACGTTTTATAATAGTATCATAAAAATATTTCTGTTTATGTCCTGTTTTAAAATTATTTTCATACTTAGAAAACAATATTATGAATTAATTATAAATGTTTTTAAATAGTTACTACTATTATTAGAGAAACGTTATAAAAGTACATAATATCAACATTTCGGAAAGTAGATTTAATGTTTCTTATTTACTGGGATGGTAACATTAATAAAATATTATCACTCATGTTTTTAAAATGTTCTAAAAATATTTTAAAAGCAATGTTATTAAGTAATATTTGTACAACATTTTAAAAATATTATGTAAAAACGTTCAAGAAATATACATAAAATCAATATTTTGAAAATCAATATTTCGTTAATTTAATGTTCAGTCATTCAAATTTTGTGCACTTTACTAGTAACAAGTTAATTAGTATAAAATTAGTATAAAATTTAAAAATAGTTTATTAAATAATAAAATCATAAAACATATCAGATAAAAAATGTGGTGTAAAAGTAAAAATTTTATACTAATTTTATACTAATTAACTTGTTACTAGTAAAGTGCACAAAATTTGAATGACTTGTCAAATAAATCTTCGCCTTACTAAATCGATGAGTCTATGATATACTAAAAATGATAGAAACCGAAAAGATTAGCACAGACCTCTGACGCAAGGTGAGGGGACGCGTGGTGAGTCGCGAGTAGAAGCGTCCTCGCGTAGAAATCTCACCGATCTATTCGATACATTTCAATCGAACGACATATCGATTTCAACGATACACAGTAATTCAAAGACAAGAGATAAATCGTACGCGACGGCAAATTTTGTTTCGTAACAGAAGTCGTTTCGTGATAGTGGGAGGGCTTCGCCCCCTGGACCCCTGACCCGGGGGCTTCGCCCCCGGGACCCTCCGCGCATTTGACTTAACTTGTATCCATTTTCAATTTCGTGCACTTTATGACGCTAGCATGCTCAGCTGACCTACGTCACTGCGCATGCTCAGACAGTCTAATATCGTCGGTATAACAAATATCCAAATCCCGAAACTGTCAATTTTTAACATGTTATAACTTTTGTTCGAATAAAGAGCGACAATTTTAACTTACATATTCGTGTTTTACGAACCAAAATACGCAAAATAGTGAAGTTTCAACGAAAACGGTGAGGAAGCCCGTATTCTTCATTATTACCCAAGAATTAAATATTTCTTACAACAATGATTTCGAAATTATGACAGTGAACTTTACGGACATGTTAGAGATGAGAAAAAAGTAAGTTTTGAATTTGTGGAAAATTCATAAATTTTAATATTCCTGTTACAATATATCTTTTTTCTAGGAAAGATAAGTACAGACGTACAAATGTTGAATGACAAGTCTGAAATTAAAAAATCGTGGAATATTTATGAGAAGTACAGCCTTGTTGCTGATGAATATAATGATGAATATGACGACACACATATGATAGTCATGACATTCGTGGTAGCGCACCAGACGATTCCACAGAAATAGATTCTAGGCCTTTCACCACTTGGAGGGTTAGTTTAAATATTTTATATTTTTAATTTTAATTTTATTTATTTGTGAATTTTGTTGCCTAAGTAACAAATTTATTATGCAGGTATTTCATAAATGCAATAAAAATGATGCCAGCTCCGAGGATGACACTGAGAATGAAAACGAGAAATCTGTACAGAATAATCATTTTGTACAAAACCCAGAGGAATTACGCGCTAAAAATGAACAGTGAAAACAATCCACAAGAGATGATAAAAATGCACAAGATATAAATCATAAATTGCAAATTTATTTGTGTAAATTTTTTTAAGCTCTAAAATCAATTTCATTAAGCTCTTAAAACGATAATAAATATAATAATAGATAGATGATAGATAATGACATGATAATAGACAAAATAAGAAACTTTTGTTTTTATTTGGCAAATGTATAAAATCATTGCTTTATAGAAATATATTATTTGTATTTACATACGTTCACTGAAATATTGATCTATTACATTCCAGTGGTATCTGAAATGTAATATTAATTGAATAGTATATTTAATACAATTTAATTAGATACTAGTGAATATACATATATACCTACTTTACTTAATTGCGTTTCTTGTTTAATCATATTTCTTACTTGTTCATATGTCATAGAAAAGCTTTGGTAACATTTTGGCTATCTAATAAAACTTTCATCACTGATTCGCATTACAATTTTTTTTAAGGCAAGTCCAAAGGTCAAAAGCAAGATAAAAACGACCTGGTTAATAGAAAGAAAACTGTATACAAGGCTTCACAAGGCAATCACAATCGGCGCATGGGTGCCCAGATGAAAAGAAACTGAGGAATGATTCCATCTTAAAGCGGCACATTTTCACAAAGGATTTGACGATGTACATACTGCCAAGCGATGAACATCTTTACTTAGTTATTTAATCATTCCACAAAAATAAACGTTCTTATAATTTCTAATCGTCTGTTTAATTATTTTGAGTTAAAAACTTTAGCGAATGAAAACATCTTTATCTGAAAGTGATTTTGTAAAAAATATATATATATGTTCTATATTACATTGTTTCAGAAATTGTTCTATGTTACATTGTTCAGAGGAACGTGTTCTATCTGTTCAGTGGTCCTTTACTTTAGCGTTTTCAATCTGTTTAATTCAGTATTAATAATTTGTTAATGTTCCTCTTCTGGTATTACCGTATCATATTCAATGTTGATAGCAAATGTTAACATAGCAATCGTATACATTTATTATACATGAGTAACTTCAGACAATTTTGCTTACATTTTTGCAATCTTTATCCATATCTCATCATCATTTGGCAACTCGTGAACATTCATGCAATCATATCTTTGACAGGTTGTTTGTAATCAGAAAAAGTGTCATCACACCCTCAATTTAGTACATGATAACAGTTATCAGTAGTTACTTATCTTGCCGATCACTTATCAACTAACTTGAAATAAGATCGATTATTTTAACATCTTTCGAACGGGAAAAGTTTGCTCAAATGTTGATTGGACAAAATTGTGATTAATATTTCATTATTTAAAAATTGTGTACAAAAAAGTGATATCTCTTAAAAAATTACCTTTTTAAAAAAAGGTAAAAAAAAGGTGCTAAGTCCGCGTCAAAAAGTATCTTTGCAAAATAGTATAGTATTATTAACTCTAAAAAAACTATTAAAAAACCTATTTCCAAAATAGTGTAATTTTAATCTACACACATAAGTTATTTTAATCCAAACAAAATGGTTTATTTTAAACCATAAAAAAACTATAAGTTATTTAATTATACATTCTACAAAAATAATGATATCAACAAATTGTGCTAAGTAAAAATAAAAATTTATAAAAATATTTTAATAAAAAATGTTATAAAATAATATAAAAAATAGTTTTTTTTTATTATATCCGACTAAAATACTGATATCGAGAAATTATGCTATTTAAAAAAAAAATTTAATATTTTTACAAAAAATTATACATAATTGTTTTAATTTTAAAAAAATTATGGTATTACAACGTTGCTCCAACTTAATAAAACTTTTGGAAATAAAATATTTTAAAAAATTTGAGTATTAGCGCTGCTATAAAATATGCTATTTTAAAAATTAGCAGCGCCAAATCTTTTAATTAAATTCTTTTATTTTTATATTAATTTTTAATTTTTATATACATTTTTATATTTTTCCATTAAATTAACAAATGTAGATTTCCGCCTTTTTTGAGCCCAATAATATGATAACAATAACTAATAGTTTAAAATAAACATATATTTACAATTTTACGTCTATATACATATTAAACAAGTTAAACCTGAACGCGTTTCGGACTCACGGAGTCCTCTTCAGCAGGAGCTGAAAAACCAACATTTTCTCGCGTTATGCTCAATTAAAAAATTAAAAAAATAAATTAAATTTAAAAAATTGATTAAAAAACGGAATGCCCATGACCGTGAGCATATGTCGCAGTCGAAAAAATAAAACAAAGCATCGTGACGTCCTCCGGATTGTTTAACTCGGTGGAGCGATAACCATAAAGGAAATAATCCGTCAAATCAAAAGTTAAAATTATGAGTCGTCGCGGGAAGACTTTGATCGTCATCGTGGATGTAATCAAAATATCAAATGTAACAGTTCTTATATATCTTCTTATATGTTCTTATTGTTCTGCAATGAGTATGTCTAATATATAGGACGATGAGACGGTCATCACTACACTGTTCACAATGTTATGAAATGTAACTCGCCAAATTGTTCCATTAATTTTTAATTTTTTTAAATTTTTTGTAAATAATTTTTAATTTTATATTTTTACATTTTTGTTTTTCTTTTTTAAATTAAACTTTCGAACTATTTTTATTTAATATAATTTTTCTTTTAATACATATACTCGAAATTTTAAAAATATATATTTTATTTCCAAAAGTTTTATTAAGTTGGAGCAACGTTGTAATACCATAATTTTTTTTAAATTAAAACAATTATGTATAATTTTTTGTAAAAATATTAAATTTTTTTTTTAAATAGCATAATTTCTCGATGTCAGTATTTTAGTCGGATATAATAAAAAAACTATTTTTTATATTATTTTATAACATTTTTTATTAAAATATTTTTATAAATTTTTATTTTTACTTAGCACAATTTGTTGATATCATTATTTTTGTAGAATGTATAATTAAATAACTTATAGTTTTTTTATGGTTTAAAATAAACCATTTTGTTTGGATTAAAATAACTTATGTGTGTAGATTAAAATTACACTATTTTGGAAATAGGTTTTTTAATAGTTTTTTTAGAGTTAATAATACTATACTATTTTGCAAAGATACTTTTTGACGCGGACTTAGCACCTTTTTTTTACCTTTTTTTAAAAAGGTAATTTTTTAAGATAAAATAGTACATTGTTGATATATATGGTAAATAATAAAACATAATCTTAATTTATATTTTACTTTTAGAATTTGCTGTTTGCTACATACGAAAAATAACTAACGAAAAATAATAAAATAAAGTGTAAAATATATTTTAAAAGTATAGAAGTATAATATATTCTGTAGAAATCCTAGGATTTACAGAATCTCCGAAGGCTAACACGTATTTAGAGACAATTCCATTCACTTTTCCTCAAGATTTTCCAGAAGAGGTCCAATAATTAAAATGGAATATCCTGTTCCAAGGAAATTCTTGTGTTGTCTAAGTTTATGTAATTGATCTCTCTCTATTTAAATATGTATAGATATACTCCTTGTTTTCCGCTGTTACGGGTGCATACACTTGGCGCGAGACGTTCCTGTGTCTTTTCGATATGATTTTATATATGTTATAGGCTTTATAGATATGGATTATCAATCGTTATAATTTCTGCATTAGAAACAATGTGTCCGAAAATATCATTTAAAAAAACTTTAAAAAAGAAAAATATATACGCCAAGTATAAAAATTTAAAAGTGCAATGCATTATTAAGTAAAAACTTAACAGTTCAAAAATAGATATAAAATTAATTTATTATAATTACAGTAGCCAAATACTGAATTATGTTTTCTTATTAAGTATGTAAGTTGTACTCAAAAATAGCAATGATTAGATATCATGCATAGTAATAAAAATTATAAAATCTTTAGTAAAATAGTAACATAACGTATATATGTATACACCCCACGCATGTCATGCGCGCATTATTCTTTATGCGTAACCTGGAGCAACAAAAGAACATTTTAGTCGATTAACAATAGACTTGATCGAGTACCGAAAAATAAAGATAAAGAAAATGACTGATAAAGAAAAAACTTGTTTGTCATAACATTTGCGAGACAACGATCACAAATTATCCAGTTAAACAATAAATCCGACCAATCAACAAAATGCCCACGCGATTACACAGGTACGTAGTCGCTAAGTAAAGGCAAAATAATATAAATTAGGAGTTTGCTGACCGCACAGTTAGCTCGCAATTTGCAGTTTCGACAGTGTTTCGACAGTATTTCGACAGAGAAGTTTAGAATCGCGTTTGCTCACTCTAGATCTTTCTACGTGTTCGCGGAAAATATCATTTCACACTCACTCATGTAAAGACTTTTTTAAGCAAATCCATCACATTGCCTACACACTCGCGCGCGTCAACTCTGCACAGTCATAGATTTACGGTCCATCGACTTACCATTGACTCCGCTCTGATTAGTGTAAATGACTATAAATAGTATATATAAACTTGTAAATTGTTAATAAAATAACTATGAAATACTAGTTGTATTGCCGTATCGAACTTTCTCCTGTTGTGCCAGCTTTCTCATCCTGTTTATGCCCACATGAATAATTATCAATTATTAATAATCATAATTTATTATAATATTATATAATATATTGATATAATATACCATTATTTACAATTATTTATAATTATTTTTATATATAATTATTTGTTACATCACGAAATCACGTTGATTCTAAGTTGGTGATTGTGGTGCGTTTAAAGTTCGACTGTGTCGACGCGCATCTTTAGTTATGTACCTTTACGCAGATCGTTGTTTGGCCATCAAAGACCCAGATCTGACCGTGTATATATAAATCGGCGTTTTAAATTTATTTCTTAAAAAAAATAAGTACTTGCGAAAATTACGACAAAAGAAGAATATTATGCAAAGAAATATATATGCCTCGTACTTCTCATCGCAGATCACTGATTAGTCATCAAAGATCCAAGTCTGACCGTAAAGGCGTTTTAAATTTATTTCCTACTATTAGGTAACACGGTCATGAAGAATATAATATTTGTTTATTATACGTTGCCTGTGAAAGACGTTCTCACAAAGTTTACCGGTTATTGCAATAAATATCACATGCCTCGGTAGTCGAATTGGTATGACGCCCGCACGGAATGGGGGAGTTCCAGATTCGAATCCTGGCTGAGGTAATATTTTTCACAATAAATTATCTGAAAGGGGTGGGGAATCTTATTAGCACCAACATGTGAAATTATGTTGATTCTAAGTTGGTTATTTCCCCTGTGTGCCGGATGCGGATCTCCCGGGTAGTAGCGGCTATAACCCGGCCCGGCGGACGTAAAACTCGGCCGAGGGAGGGGAAGGCTGTTGCCGTGGACCAGCTTCTCAAGCCAAGCTGGGAGCTATCGTGGTGAAGGCTGCGTGGCACTGGAGGAGCAGTGTCGCTAACGATGCCTCTGGGGAACCGGGCGAAACCCCAGAGTATTTAGCCTTACCCGGGTATGCGGGGCTCTGCCCGGGCGGACCGTTTGATTCCCTAGCTTCTCGTGGGACCAAAAATGGAAACCAATATTAAAAATATTAAAATAAATGAAGAACGTGAAGGGCCAATGGAGGTCTCAGAGGGGACCTCCGGAGGCGAGGAAGCCGCAATGGTGGAGGCTGGACAGGCTCTCACGGGCCTGGAAAGCATCACTATTGCGGAAGTCGAAACCGCGGACACTGCGGGCCCTCGCAAGAGGAACCGCAGTGGGGCGGAGAAAAGGAAGGCGAGGAAGGAGAAGGGGAGGGCTCAAGTTGGGTCCTCCCGACCCCCCGGACCTACAGTCGCTCCCGAAACGCCGGTCGGGGGGACGCAGGGGACCGCCGGTAACAAGCGCCGAGTGGGCCCCGGCGAAACCCCACCGTCGACGGAGGGAGCGAGGAAGAAGAGTAGGACTCAGGGAGCTGGGTCCTACGCAAGCATAGCCGACCCCCTGACGAGGGTGATCGTGGCGGAGGGCTACCCGGAAGTGGTGATGACTGCGGAGCGGTTAGAGCTGCTGAAGGGTGCGGTCTCCAAGGAGATCGACGGGATCCGAGAGGGCACCGTGCCTAGATTCCACGGCACTTATCTGAAGGCTGGGGCGGCTGTTGTCAGATGCGCGGACGCGGAGACGCTGAGCTGGTTGGAAAAACGGATCAGCGTCATTGCACCGTGGGAAGGGGCCAGCCTTAGGGTGGTGGGCGTGGAGGCGCTGCAAAAGCGGTACAGGGCGGTGGTTTGGCTCTCGGGACGTCTCGAGAGCGCGACCGCTGTCCTGGGGCGGCTGGAGCGGCAGAATCCCGGCCTCGGCACCGCGGGCTGGAACGTCTTTGCTGAGAACGTAGGGGCTACCCCTGAGGGTAGGAACCTGGTTCTCGGCATTCCAGAGTCCAGCGTCCTCAAGTTGAGGAAGCTGGAGTTTAGGCCCTACCTGGGCATGGACCGAGTCACCTTTAGGGTGAGCGGGACGGCCCAGAGTGGAGGGGTGGAGGGGCAGAAAAGGTCTGACCCAGGGGTTGCGCCCTAATTCACGGGCCTAACCGGGGTGACCTTTACCCAGATTAACTTGCACCACAGCAAAGGGGCCTCGGCCGTTCTTGCCAGGCACCTAGCTAGGGTGCACACAGCGATCTCACTGATACAAGAACCTTGGCTAGTCCAAGGCTGTGTCAGGGGATTAGCGGGGTGCGGAAGGCTCTTTAGGGCCCCGCAAGAGCAACGCCCAAGAGCCTGTATGGCGATCAAGGGGGTTGAAGCCCGACTAATACCCGATTTCTGTTCTAGAGATGTGGTAGCAGCGGAGATTGAAATCGCCGGCGAGGCCAACGAGGTCAGGAAACTGGTGGTGTGCTCGGCCTACTTCCCGCATGAGGAGGAGGGCTCGCTGCCACCGACGCCGGTGATACGTCTGGCAGAATACTGCCAAGAGAGAAGGATTCCCCTAATCCTGGGATGCGACGCAAATGCGCACCACACGGTATGGAATAGCACGGACACCAATGAGAGAGGTAGAAGACTGTTGGAATTTCTGGTGACCACGGACCTGGAAATTCTCAACAAGGGTAACGAGCCCACCTTCGTCACAGCGGTGAGAAGGGAAGTGCTGGACCTGACAATCTGTTCCAAACAGATAGCTCAAGAGGTGACTGACTGGAGGGTCTCGAAAGAGCCCTCGCTGTCGGATCACAGACAAATCACCTTCAGAATGGCCAAGGTCAAGTCTGAAGAGGTTATAATAAGAGACCCAAAGAAAACCAACTGGGAATCCTATCGAGAAGATCTAGCGAAAGGCCTCAGAGGCTTCCCTAGGAGGCACGGGACCGCGCTGGAGATAGAGCTCTGTGTGGACCATCTGCAGAGGGCTCTGTCTGACAGCTTCGAAAAGAACTGTCCAGAAAGGACAGTTAGAAACACCAAGGGTACTTCCTGGTGGAGCCCCAAACTGCAGGAGCTCAGAGGTGCGGCACGTCGGGCCTGGAATAGAGCCAGGAACACGGACCGTCAGGCCGACTGGGATCTTTACCGAAGAGCTCAGAAGGCCTACAGGGATTCTGTGGTGAGGGCGAAAAGGGAAAGCTGGGAGAGATTCTGCGAGTCGGTGGAAGGCATGCCTGAAACCGCGAGACTATGCAGGGTCTTATCCAGAACTTCAGACGCTAGACTTGAAGCCATCAGGCTCGCAAACGGGACGATGGTGACGGGCGAACAGTGTCTGGTGCACCTACTGGAGACGAATTTCCCGGGCTTCCAAAGAGGAACGAGCGAATGTTCGTCCCAGTGGGAAGACACGGGCTCGAGAAGGGCACGTGGAAGTGACTGGGCACTCGCAGCCCAAATTGTCAAACCCGATAGGGTAAGATGGGCTGTGAATGCTTTCAAGCCCTTTAAGTCGGCGGGGCCCGACCGAGTCTTTCCGGCTCTTCTACAGGAGGGGCTGGAATTGATTATCGGGCCCCTCACCAGAACATTAAGGGCTTGTCTGGCACTGGGCTACACGCCTAGTGCTTGGAGACTGGCCAGGGTAGTGTTCATTCCGAAAGCGGGAAGGACGAGTTACACCTGTGCCAAGGACTTCCGGCCGATCAGCCTGACGTCTTTTCTTCTCAAGACGTTAGAAAGGCTGGTCGAAGTTTACGTGCGAGATGTCGTCCTCGTGCAACATCCGTTGCACGAGAACCAGCACGCGTATCGCACGGGGTACTCCACTGAGACCGCCCTCCATTCTGTCGTATCGATGATCGAGGGACAATTGGAGAGAAAGGGTTACGTGGTAGGAACATTCCTGGACATAGAGGGTGCCTTTAACAACACCCCATACGAAGTGGTGTGCAGGGAAGCGGCCAGAAGAGGAGTGCCGGAGAGGATCATTTTGTGGATCAGGGGCATGCTCGGACGGCAAGTGACGGCCTCATTGGGCACGGTGAGTGTCAGCGGATGGGTGGACAGGGGCTGCCCTCAAGGGGGAGTACTCTCTCCACTCTTGTGGTGTCCACTCTGGTAGCTGACAAGCTGCTAGACACATTGAATAGAAGGGGCTTCTATGCGCAGGGGTATGCCGACGATTTGGCTGTTCTTGTGCGAGGACCCTTCTTAGAAACACTTCTAGAGCTAACGCAAGCGGCTCTGGAGGTGGTGGAAGAATGGTGCCGGGAGACGGGTCTGTCGGTTAATCCGCTCAAGACGGGTCTCGTGGTATTCACACATAAATACAAGGTGGACCCTGTGGAGGGCCCCACACTTGGAGGAATCAGGCTGGCTCCTTCCGAGTCGGTGAAATATCTAGGAGTTATCCTGGATAAGAAGTTGACATGGAGGGAACATCTTGACGATCGCTGTAGGAGCATCTGCTCCTACTTCTGGACGTGCAGACGGACCTTTGGCCGGACCTGGGGTCTGAGGCCAAGAATGGTCCTTTGGATCTACACGGCTATACTGCGCCCCAGACTACTCTATGCGTCGGTAGTGTGGTGGCCCAGGGTACTGAAAAGAGGCGCCAAGGTTGCCCTGGAACACGTTAGAGCTCTGATTCTACGAGGGGCTCTTGGCGCTCTGCGAACAACACCGGTGGCGGCGATGGGAGTGCTGCTGGATGTTGAACCACTCCATCTGACGGTAATGGCGGCAGCTGCGGCTGCGGCTCACCGCCTGAGATGTGAAGTCAAGTGGAAGGCGGGTGCGAGGCACACGAAACTCCCGGACGAAATTCTATCGGGCTCCGTTTTTGCGATGGGGCAAGATAGAATGCCAAGGATCCGTGCCTTCGAAAGAGGATACAGGGTATGTCTCTCCAAGCGAGAGGACTGGAGGGACGCCAAGGGGCCGATCTCTCTAGGAGGGGACGTCTGGTTCACGGATGGCTCCAGAAGGGGAGAGGGCTCCGGTGCGGGCATCTTTTGCCAACGAGAAGAGGTGAAAGAAATCATCCCCCTCGGGAAATACGCCACGGTGTTCCAGGCGGAGACCGTGGCTGTTCTGAACTGTGCACTGGAGCTGCTGGGATCTGGAAGGACTGGCAGGTGCATCAAGATCTGTTCGGATAGTCAGGCGGTGATTAAAGCGCTTGGCTCCCCGATCTTCACCTCACGGCTGGTCTGGGACTGCAGGTGCACCCTAGAAGAGCTGGCGAGAAGAAACGAAGTTGCCCTGGTTTGGGTCCCCGGACACGCGGGGATTAAGGGCAACGAGATGGCCGACCAGCTCGCCAGAGCTGGAGCAGTGACGGGAATGCTGGGACCGGAGCCAGCAGTTGGGGTCCCCTACTCTCTGAGTAGAGAAAGGATCCGGAGCTGGCTGAGGGGCCAGCACCTGGAATACTGGAAAAATGAAACCAAAGTCAAATGCAGACAAGCTAGCGCTCTGCTGAAGGAGATTCTCCCGGAGAGGGCCTGGCGAGGAGCATAAGACGGTTGAGCAGGAAGGACGCCAGACTGGCGGTACAAATACTGACAGGACATGGCGTCCTGAATTATCACATGCACAGGCTGGGTGTCAGTGATTCACCCGACTGTAGAGCATGTGGGGAAGAGGATGAAACAAGCCTCCACATTTTAAGTCAGTGCCCAGCACTTGCAGGGCAGCGACTTCGCTGGTTGGGCTCAGCTTTGCTGGAGCCCGAGCAAATAAGACAGTTGTCGATTGGGGACCTGCTCTCCTTCTGGAAGGGGACAGGTTTACCCTAATCACGGCTGTTTTAACGGGGAGACACAATGGACTCGGTCTGAGTGTCGCTGGTAGGGCTTGAAGAGACCTCCCCCCCGAATATTATTATTATTATTAAGTTGGTTATTTAATTGCGTTTTAAAGTTCGACTGTGTCGGCGCGCATCTTATTTAGTTATTTACTGCGTTTCCGCAGATCATTAATTACTAATTTAAATATCTAATTTCTCATAGTTTAAATAATGAATTTTCATGTTTTAATTATTTAAAAAAATTATTGAAAAAAAGGAAAAAGCCTTCTTTTACTTAAAATTCATAACTCTCTTAATTTTTCATATTTTTACATAAAAATTTAGAGTATTACTCTTGAGATATAGTAGTCTGAAAAAAATAGTTTGATACAAGGTGTTTAAAAAAGTATATTTATTCTGAAGATTAAATTCGAGAATTTTAGGTTAAAAAGAATGAAGTAATTTATTAATGAAAAGTGTGTTTATTCAATTTGTGTGAAAATTCAATAATGAGTGAAAAGCATATTTATCCGTTGGGGTTAGCCTGAGATCTCATGTTTTTGATTATTAAGGGTTAACTGGTGTAGGATAAAGATCGTGAATATACAGGATGTCACTAATGCAACACATTAAATTAAATAAAAAAGTCCTTTACCGTTAATAAATTTCTAATAATAATTAATGAGAAATTAAAAGATGTATTATTAATAAATAAAATTTTATATTGGAAATATTCTTCATATTTGTATAGAACTATTTTTATTCAGCAAAAAATATAAAATATTGGCGGTTTTTACATTCTTAATATAATTTTTTTTTAATCTCTCTAAATATATTATATTAATTGTATTCAAATTTTATGTAAGTGTTCAAGTTGTGCATAATAAAAACTTCCGTGATATATGAATGTCTTCCTGGTGTATTTATCATCTTCTACTACAGAAAAATGTGCTGCATGAAGAATCGAACGCACGGACACAAATAGTACATGTACGGAGGTGTTTATAATTAATTTACAAGTAATTTATTCTCGAAAATAATAAGACAAAACTTTAATATACAATATTTCAATTTGTAAAAAAATTTTTACTTGACAGAAACAAGAATTCAGTATTTTGGGAAAAAATGATGGTAGGAGAAGTTTGAAGAGAGAGAATAAAAAAATAAATTTTTTTTTCATCATTTTAGTACTCTTTAAACCATTTAATTTCCAATTTAAATTTTTTTTATCTTTTAAATTTTCATAAATACTCCAAATTCTCCGAAAAAGAAAAACTGATTTTTTTTCATAAAGATTCCATCCTCTAAAAGGATAAGCACGTTAAAAAAGTCTCCTTATTTTTAACTGGAAAACAACATACATATAAAAGCTCATCAAGATTGGAGGGACACATTTCAAAACCTTTCTTTATCAATAGTAGAATTAAAAATAATTCTACAGAGTGGTCAAATAAGAGATTTCATTTTAAACTTCCCACCATTTCGCATCTGTGAAAGGTACAAATGTCGCTCTTTGATATTTCTGTAGTCAAAGCAACGCGGTTAACAAAAATGGATATGCTTGCACAACGCATTGAAATTGTGAAAATTCACTACAAAAATGGTGAAAATTTTGCAGAGACAGTTCACAAAGTGCATACTGAATTCGGTCGACGTGATGCGCTTTCTCACCCAAGTGTAGTGAATTTAATCACTAAATTTGAACGTCTCGTCAAATTGCAAATGTCAAGAACCCAACACGTTCTTGTGCTAGCAGATCAAAATTGTCGTATCTGGGCCTCTGAAAATTCAAGAGTGATACTCGAACAACCTCTTCATCCACAACGAGTGACAATTTGGTGTGGTTTTTGGTCGGGCGGAGTCATTGGACCGTATTTTTTTTTCTTAATGAGGCTGGTGAAATCGTATCAGTGAATGCGTTATCAGGGGTTAATAACCGACTTTTTTGGCCTGAAGTTGCTGTTTTGGATGCGGACGACTTCTACTTCCTAGAAACCCTTTACTAGAGCACAGTATACCCAGTAGCGCAACTCTCTCGATTTTGTGTTAGCCAAAATGAAGTGCGCATGCGCGAAATAAGCGAGTTGCACAGTAACGTCATCTAAACTTCTGTCTCACTCACTCTTACTTATTTCGGTCTCTCTCAAACCTTTAAATGCCTCTTTAAATGTCATGTATACCAACAGAATAATTTTTATATTTAAATTAAATAAATCCAAACAAAACAGTAATATTAATGGAATATTTATTAACCTACATACTTACTTTCTGAAAAACTTCTTTCTCTCTTTTGTGAAAAGTTTTTCTTTCCAATATGACAAAAAAATTATATATGGACCCACTTCGAGAATAAGTACAGCAATTAATTTTTTATCTAACAGGAAAGGATCAGAAGTGTCCTCCTCCGATTTCGATGAGCTTGTAATATGTTGTTTTCTAGACAAAAAATTTGTTGTGTTTTTTAACAGTTATTGTAAAAGTACAAAAGACTATTTTATCTGAACTAAGAAAGATAAAAGAAGCTCTAAAATTATGGTCTGCAACTGAGACTCAAATATAAAAAATAAATGTAAAATACAAAATCTAAATCTAAACAAAAACTTTATATTAAATATTTTATAATATATACATAATTATAACATAGTTTAGTTTATATAGTTTAAACACATTCATATAATTTATACAAAAATATTAATTTTATTTTTGGTCTTGTTGTTTCATGTTATTTTATTTATTTTATTTTATTTGTTTGGGTTACACGACGGATAAATAAAAATGTGATACTAGTTTTTATTGTATAATACATAAAAGTGTGATACTAGTTTTTATTGTATAATACATAAAATGTGATATTAGTTTTATTATATTATATAATACATAACACCTCTATTATCTAATTTATAATCGTACGATCATTTATTTTGTAATATGTAACCATAAGACGAAGTTGAAGGCAGTACAACATCGTTTGGCTATCAATTTATTTATTAAAAAGTCATTTACTTATGTCCTTTAATTACTTAAATATCACAAATGTTTTATCTTGCACTCTGAGTATGTTTTATGCCACAGTACATTAAAACTACAGTAAAACTTTATTAAATACATTTATTTTTTAGTTTTTATGTACAGCTGTTGTGTGTCTTATTATTATTTACTTAAATACGCAAGAGACACTTTCTTTTGTAGTTAAATTATGATATTCCTAAAACTGAAGCAGAATGTAAGGAAAAGATATGCGAAAAGTTTAAGCGTCATGCTCGTCTGACTGGCTTAAGTATTATAGACCAAATTATTATAAGTTATAGGAATAAAAACCTCTTTAATATATAAATAAATCTTTATATAAATAAATGCTATCCATTAATGTAACTTCAGTTGTCTATGTATTATTATAAAGTATATTACATAAAGTATAGAATAAAATTAAATTTTATTTGAAATATCTTTCAATTATTGTTTTTTACTATATTTCCTCTTTCTCGGCTTCTGCTTTAATATTTTCCCCTTCAATATCTTCCCTGTATATTCACCATCCGCAATGTTAAAATGTTTGGCAATATTATGTAGTACGCAAGTCGCATTTATTATAAGTGCTAAAATAAAGATAAAAAAATGTATACAGTAATTTTAAATATAATTTTTTACATATAAAACATACAAATTACAGTACCTGCAAATTTTGGACAATGTAAACCTCTTTCTTTACGTAAACATCTCCAAGAACCTTTCAATACTCCTATTGTTCTCTCCACGCAGCATTGTGCTTTAACGTGAGCATCTGTATATAACGCACCTGGAGACCTTGGTGGTTGATTTAATTTTGAAGTCATTAAATATGGTAGCAATGGATAACTAGAATCTTCTAACAAGGAGAGTGTGTCGGAAGTGTCCCCCTCCGATTTTGATGAGCTTCTAATATGTTGTTCTCTAGATCAATAGAGGACACGTTTTTTTTATAAGTTCCCATACGGCCTTTTAAGGGGTGAAACACCCCTTTGAAAAAAATCGGTTTTTCTCTTTCGGAGCAAATATCCTCGAAACTAAAAAAGATAGAACAAAAATTCAAACTGGGTATTAAATGGCTTGATGAGTACTATAAAATAACATTTAAAAAAATTTTTTTTTCTTATTTTTCAAAAAGCCTTATTTCTTTAACTTTTTTTTCAAAATTTTGAATTTTTGTTTTTACCAAATTAAAGGTTATTTTTTTACAAATTCATCCATGTATATTAAAGTTATGTTGCGTAATATCATTTTCGAGAATTAATTATAAACGTCTCCGTACATACGCTATTTGTGTCGGTCCATGCGCTCGATTCTTCGCGCAATGCGTTTTCCTGTAATCAAAAGATGACGAATACACTTGGAGGACATATCCATACATAATCACGAAAGTTTTCATCATATATAGTTTGAGCACTTATATAAAACTTAAAACAAGTTTAAAGGTCTGTAAGACGAATAATTTTATCGTTGGAGGAAATATAAAATGCCGTCGCTTTGCGAGCATCAGTTTAATACGTAACATCGTACATTTTATCGTGTATCCTTAAATTGTATGAAATATTAATCGCGGTTTTATACATATAAAACGGATTGACATATTACAATTACGCCTTACTGCAAACACTCACTCCTTCCACGCGATCCTTTTATTTTTATCATTATTTTCTTAAATCATATATATTTTATGTTCAATTTCATGTATGCTTTTTATTACTTAATTAATTTTATAAGTACAATTAAGAAACTATAACATAATTACAATTAATGAAATTACATATAACAATTGTGTAACAATATAATATTACAATAAAGTTAATAATAATATAAATATTTAATATAAGTATTTAATATTTATATTATTAAGGGTCAAATTTATAACACATATTAAAATTCAAGAAATGAGTAAATAATTTACTACGGCTCCTTAATATAAAATCAAGTTGAAATAGATAAAAGCCTTTTATAGACACAGTATAGGCTCATTTTTACAAAAAATAATTTCGAACAACATCCCCAAAGCTAAGAGCAGCACGATAAACAGTAAAGAACTTTATAACAAACTCTCAGGCCTAATTCTAACACAATCTGAAACTATCTTCTCACTAGACGTAGTTTCTCTTTTCACGAACATACCTCTAGAATTAGCTATTGATAGCCTATCGAAAAGATGGACCCATATCGAACCTAACACAAAAATTCCAAAAACAGAATTTATTAACACTATAAAATTTCTTGTGAACTCAACATACTTTTCATTTAATAATAAAATATACAAGCAATGTTTTGGCACACCGATGGGCTCACCTTTATCCCCAATATTAGCAGACATTGTTATGGAAGATCTAGAGCAATCCATTTTAAACTCTTTAAACTTTTCTTGCAAAATTTACTTTAGATACGTCGATGACATTATTATATGCGCCCCAAAAGTCAAACAAATACAAGATCACTTTAACAGTTACCATGACAGACTGAAATTCACCACAGAACCCAGTATCGACGGAAAGATTAGCTTTCTCGATCTTAACATTATTATAAACGACAATAAGATATATATTGATTGGTATCAAAAAAATTCATTTTCGGGAAGGTTCCTATCATATTTTTCAGATCACCCTCTAATACATAAAATAGGCACAATCTACAATTTAATAGACAGAGCAATATTACTATCACATCCACAATTTCACCAAAAAAACATATATTTCTGCATTAATCTTCTTTTAAACAATGGTTACCCTCTCGACCTAATATTTAACTGCCTACAGAAAAGAATTTACAAACTCACCAATAAAGTTAATAATAGAGAAAAAGAACATGCAAATAACTCGATTAACAACAACCAAAAACAATACTTAGTTCTACCGTATATAAAAAGTATCACTAACAGAATATCATCTCATATTAATAACTCGGAAGTAGATTTAGGATTAAGATGCATCAACAAATTAAACAAATTCATCAAGGTACAGAAAGACAAAACAGAAAAGTTCAATAAGAACAATGTCATTTATAAGATCCAGTGTAAAGATTGTGATGCATCTTACGTTGGGCAAACTAAAAGACAACTTAAAACAAGATTAAAAGAACATAAATACAATATTAAATTAGACCCATCAAAGCATTCTGTGGTTACTGAACACATATTAAATCACAATCATTCGTTTGACTGGGAAGATACTAAAATTCTTGATACTGAATATAACTATCAAAAACGTCTGATATCAGAAATGATCTACATAAAATCACAAAAAGCAAGTATTTTACAAAAAGATTCAAAACAGTTAAACGATGCTTATTTCGAAATCATCTCAAGTCTTGCTGAAAAATAATATTAATAACATCTTTGACTTTGTTATGTTCAAAACATACGAAAGATAATACATTGTTAGTTGGTGCTTTCCCCTTCTCAATATTTAATCTTTTATGTCTACGTTATTGAAAATGTCTATTTGATCTTCAAACTCAGTTCGTCTCTGTTATAACACCTGTTAAGACGTTCCGATAAGAAAGATCATGTAATGGGATCAAGAGAAGCAAGAACAGGTACTGCCCTTCAATTCTAATATTTATAAATTTATAGAAATTTCTCACGCACTAGTAACAATAGCTTTCTATAATTTTCGGAATTTCTCCACAACTTGACAATATAACTCTTGCTTCTCTCTCCTCTCATTATCATATAGTACGTTCTTTGAGTCACCACTTCACGGACATTTTCAATTCGAGGGAGTCACTGACATCTTCTCCTCCAACACCTTGACCATACCAGCACTGTGACAACGAGATTGTGTCTACTATTTGGATCTACATACTCGGCTTCAGTTTAATATAATTTGTTTCGATTTCTGCGTTACTGAAGAGGGCTCAGTGAGCCGAAACGCGTCTGCGCAATTTTGTTCGCGAATCTTTATGAATTTTTAATAGTGTTTGTAATGGTTTATCACCGCATCACATGTACGTTTTGGCTCTATAAAAGGCTTTTATCTATTTCAACTTGATTTTATAACACATATGATGGTTATGAAAGAAATGTTGTATACAAAGAGAGTTTTTACACCATGCGCAAGTAATTATAGCAATGCCACCGCAAACATCGCATGTCGGTTTAACATTCTTCTTAAAGCAAAAATCAACTGGCGTTTCAAATTGTGCTGATCTCTCTTCTATATAACCGCTTTTATACCATGCATATTTAAATAAATCTCTAAATCTTGGTGATGAAAATTGGAAATGTGTTAATGATTGTAATTTTAAAATAGCATCTCGTGATTAAAATTTAACTTTTAATCTAGAACTTTTAAATCTAGAAGCATGACAATGTCTGAAAAGTATTTTATAAAATTTTTCCATAAATGAAAACCGTATACATGTAATGGTTGTCTTTGACCCGTTGTCCCTGCTGGTATAGTTAGAAAAACAGAATCTTCTGTAGATTCTGGTTTACTTCTTTCAATTACGCCTGGGCAATGTCCAGTCCAAGAATCCAATAATAAAACTGATTTAGGACCAACGTTTGGAAAATAAATTTCTTTTAACCAAATCTTAAAATGATGTGATGTTAATTTTCCAAATTTTGAGGCCATAGCAAAAATATTCTTCTCTCTAAACATTATTTCTTGTACTCTCGGAGCGAATAATCCAGTAGGTTCTTTTAAAACAATAAAAAGAGGTGATAATAATCTACCATCGGCTGAAATTGTTGGTTGTAGCTATGTGTAGTTGCCGATATTGATTGCGCCGTACACTCTACCTTTTTTGTACCTTCAATTGCTAAAGAACGACCACTATGTAATTCTAATTGAAAACCGCTTTGGTCTGAATTATAAATATTTTCAATTCCATAACGCATGATATGATATTTAACATTTTCGATAAACCTATTGCCTTCTGCTTCTAGATAATCTTTTGATTGTATAGTTTTTTTTGTAATAAATTTTGTGACTTTTCGGGAAACAATATTATGTGTCATTTTAAATCTATTTACCCGTGACTTTGACGCTGTAAATCCTGGTACATTAATTTCCTGCTGCGCTTTGAGGGGCCATTGAACAATATCAATGTCGTGAATTATTATTGCTTTTTCAAGAGCTTCTTTGAATTTATTTAATGTGTATAATGAAAGTTCTTTCAACTTCTGCAATCTAGATCCACCTTTATTCACTTGCTCTTCCCATCTTCGTAATTGGCGTAGCGATATAATTTTCCAAAATCGATGTTTCACAGTCCGAAATGATTTTGTCCTATCTGAATCGACAGGTTTCCAAAACTCAACAGCACTTCTTTTGTATTCAATTGGAATATTATCATTTATACTATTATGACCTGACTTTTTCCAAAAATCAGTTATTGCAGCATTATTATTAGTTTCGACACCGCCAACGGTTGCGAAACTAATAACTCAATCTAAATTGCTAAATCAGGTCATAACCAAAAATTACAACAGAGTCACCAGGAAATGCAACTGCTGATCCGAACCTTAGTCAGCAATTGCACCACAGAATCACCAGGAAATGCAACTGCTGATCCGAACCTTAGTCAGCAGTTGCACCACAAAATCACCAGGAAATGCAACTGCTGATCCGAATCTGAGTCAGCACAACAGAAACGAGGACACTGATGCCCTTTTAACGCGATGCGTTCAACGCATCGCGGGCAGTACTCACAAGTAAACCTACCTTTGTGTTAATCGCCGATTTTAATAAAACTTGGCACACTTGTAGAGCAGTCGAAAATAATAGATACGTATTTTTTTATATCTGCAAGTTTAAGGGTGATAACTACCCTTTGTATTTATAAGTATGAGTACTAACTCGTTGCATTTAAGCACACGTTATTAGAGTTACTTTTTAGCTTTGGAGATGATAAGAAAATTTTTGTATCACAAAAAAGCAAATTCAATGTAAAAATAATAAAATTGAAAATGGCGGATCCAAGATGGCGATCTGATAAATCAAAAGTCTCGCTCTTTGCATAACCCAGGACTAACCGACGAGGAGGTGGCGAGAATCTAGCCCCATTTTCTTTTTTTTGTTTTTTTTGTATTTTATTGTTTTTTTTTTTTGTTTTTATTTTTTTATTTTTTTTGCAACGTCGCGTCTCATTTATATTCATTTTTCATATTTTTTGCAAAAATGATAAGAAACAAAAAATTCATCTAAACATAGACTCTTTGCACACCAAGCACACTTTATGAATGCAATATTACTGCATAATGCACAAACAGCTTCACAATTTTTAAAACAATAATCTACCGGATTATCAAATTCGAGTGGTTTTTCTTGTAAATAACCACTTTTGTACCACGAGTATTTAAATAGATTTATAAATCGGGGAGAAAATAATTGATTATGGATAAGCGATTGAAGTTTGATAACGTTGTTTCGTAAATGTAAGTTTACATCATAATTATACAAAACTAGCATCCCCCGTCGCGGCCTTGCCCGCGTTATAATTGAATAGAACTTGGAGTGTGCCAGTCGCCACCTATCGGCCACTGCGCAAAACTATGCGTGTTGCATAGCGCCGGCCACAGAACGCCATTCCTACGCGAAGTAGTCCCTACGCTATGGCAATGTAGTCCCATGTTTTTTTTCGCAAATAATGCATTTAAAAAATTGTACTTTATACAGCCTATGGCATTCCACGTGTAATAAAGAATCTTCATTAAAAATTTCAAAACAATCGGTCAAGTAGTTTTTGAGATTTTTGCGGACAAACAAACAAACGCTGTCTCTTTATATAATAGTAAGATAATTATATCTGAAAAATGTTTGATAAAATTTTTCCAAATTCTGAAGCCGAAAACATTGAGAGGTTGAATTATTCCAGTTGTCCCTGCAGGAATTGTTAAAATTTTTATATTTTTTGATAACTTATCTATTGTTTCAAATGTTCGCGAGAACACTCTCTACATTAGAATACTATATTTTCACACCGCCTGATGACAGCGAATCTTGTAAAAACATGGTTTACGAATGTTTATCTTCCTAATTGTAACGACAACAGTGTTCTGCTTTTAGATTCATGGAGTGGCCAAAATTCAAGAACATTTGAAACAATAGATAAGTTATCAAAAAATATAAAAATTTTAACAATTCCTGCAGGGACAACTGGAATAATTCAACCTCTCGATGTTTTCGGCTTCAGAATTTGGAAAAATTTTATCAAACATTTTTCAGATATAATTATTTTGTATAATTATGATGTAAACTTACATTTACGAAACAACGTTATCAAACTTCAATCGTTATCCATAATCAATTATTTTCTCCTCGATTTATAAATCTATTTAAATACTAGTGGTACAAAAGTGGTTATTTACAAGAAAAACCACTCGAATTTGATAATCCGGTAGATTATTGTTTTAAAAATTGTGAAGCTGTTTGTGCATTATGCAGTAATATTGCATTCATAAAGTGTGCTTGGTGTGCAAAGAGTCTATGTTTAGATGAATTTTTTGTTTCTTATCATTTTTGCAAAAAATATGAAAAATGAATATAAATGAGACGCGACGTTGCAAAAAAAATAAAAAAATAAAAACATAAAAAAACAATAAAATACAAAAAAAACAAAAAAAGAAAATGGGGCTAGATTCTCGCCACCTCTTCGTCGGTTAGTCCTGGGTTATGCAAAGAGCGAGACTTTGATTTATCAGATCGCCATCTTGGATCCGCCATTTTCAATTTTATTATTTTTACATTGAATTTGCTTTTTTGTGATATAAAAATCCTCTTATCATCTCCAAAGCTAAAAAGTAACTCTAATAACGT
The DNA here is from genome assembly GCA_901521435.1 of Crematogaster levior. Taxonomy (NCBI): domain Eukaryota; kingdom Metazoa; phylum Arthropoda; class Insecta; order Hymenoptera; family Formicidae; genus Crematogaster; species Crematogaster levior. The sequence continues at coordinate 46,691 of CABEGB010001222.1, forward strand.
GTGCTTAAATGCAACGAGTTAGTACTCATACTTATAAATACAAGGGGTAGTTATCACCCTTAAACTTGCACCATTGCAGATATAAAAAAATACGTATGTATTATTTTCGACTGCTCTACAAGTGTGCCAAGTTTCATTAAAATCGGCGATTAACACAAAGGTAGGTATACTTGTCAGTCAATAATCAACGGGCAGTAACTAGTAATCATTGAACAGTAATCATTGAGTAGTGACGTGCGGTCAGTATTTATTAAGCAACAACGCTAAGCAAACCTGTGTGAAACAGTCTTTCTAAATTAGTGTAACGCGCGATCATACTGTGTAACATAAAGTGTGTGAATAAAACAGTTAAAATTAAGGAAAGTGTTTCTTTATTTAATCAACGACATCACCACCAAAGGTGGTACCAGTGCCTTTCTCGGCCCAGCAGCCTCGACGGAAATGCGGAAAAACCGGGCTTGATGGACGTAATTGCCGAACTAGCAGATATGCAAATCGATTTAGTTTACCCAGAGCAGAAAAGCCAAATAATGTAAATGCAATCGAAAAACACTGCACATATTGCAAAAAAGCGGGTCACAAACAAGAAGAGTGTTGGTCCATAAAAGGCCGTCCAAATCAAGAGCAGGCATGCCGACAAAAACCGAACGTCAGCAGAAAGGCGCCGGTAAACACAACGGTAAAAGCCAAAGCAGACAAGGACGAGAACACAACAACCAGCGATAGCGAAGAAGAAAAAGATAGACCAAGGAAGAATAAGGTACGAGCAGCCAGAGAGTATCAGGTGGCTCAGGTGTCCGGAAAGCTCAGCGTGAACGACGGACTACACCTGATAACACTCTCGATGAAAGAGGCAAAGAAAGACAAAGTAAATTTCCTCTTAGATTCTGGCGCAGCACTCACCTTGCTCAAGGTAGGTCAATTAAAAGGAGACACGCCGGTATTTGAGGGCAAAATGGTCCTAACAGGAGTAACCGGTCACAAGCTCCAAGCTCTGGGAAAGATCAGAGCAACAATACGATTAGGAAATCGGAAAATACGCCACACGATATACGTGGTCAAAGACGACTTCCCAATAGAATACGAAGGTATTCTAGGAACCGATTTCCTGAATACGCAACAAGCTAAATGTGATCATGGAAAAAAACAAATGCGCATCGGCGATGTAACTCTCAAGTTACAGCCGTACAGAAAAATAATCCTAAAACCCTGCAGTGAAACCATTGTGCAGGCGATAACTAATAAGAACCAAACAGGAATAGTGACATCCGAGGAAAAAATACCTGGAATCTTCATCGGAAACTGTTTGGTAGAACCGAAAAATTTTGAATGCGCAATAAGCGTGCTAAATACGCTAAAAGAGGAAGTGGAGATCACCACACCGTACATAACTCTAGAAGAAGTACGGGATAACAAAGACACGAAAATACACGCGCTAACACGCGCGCACAAAGCAACCGAGCCAATAAAAAATCGCCAAGAGCAATTACGAAAACAATTACAGACGGAGCACCTGAACAGTGAGGAGAAAAAAACATTACTACAAATATGTGATGACTTTTGCGACACGTTCCATCTGGAAGGTGACACTCTCACGTGTACTAACGCGGTGACTCACGCGATAACGACGCGAACGGATAGCGCGCCGGTCAACGTTCGACCATATCGCTTCCCAGAGAAACACAAGAAAGAGGTAACTCAGCAAATTAGTAAAATGCTTGATGACGGGATTATCCGCCCGAGTACAAGTCAATGGAACGCTCCTATACTGGTCGTTCCTAAAAAGGCAGACGCATCAGGGAAATCGAAGCTACACATTGTAGTAGACTTCAGAAAATTAAATAACCTGATTATAGGAGATTCGTTCCCGTTACCAAATATTACAGACATACTAGACCAGCTGGGAAGTGCCAAATACTTCTCCACGTTAGATTTAGCGGGTTTATCGGGCTATCATCAGATCCCGATGCACAAAAATCATAAGAATAAAACGGCATTTTCCACACCACACGGGCATTACGAGTTTAATCGGATGCCTTTCGGTCTAAAAAACGCACCGGCAACATTTCAACGGTTAATGAACTCAGTGCTCACCGGCCTGCAAGGTGTCAGATGTCTCGTTTACCTTGACGACATCGTAATTTACGGACCAAGCCTGAGGGAGCACAATAACCGATTGATTGAAGTGCTGCAAAGATTACGCAAGCACAATCTCAAATTACAACCGGATAAATGCGAATTCTTGCGAAAAGAAGTAATATATCTAGGCCACATAATAACCGAGAATGGCATCTCACTCGATCCGTCAAAAATACAGGCGGTAAGAAACTTTCCTACGCCAAGAAGAGTGAAGGATATTCAATCCTTCCTAGGATTAGCTGGTTACTATCGGAAGTTTATTGATAATATTTCTAAAATAGTTAGTTAGCGAAACCGCTAACTAAGGCAACACAGAAGGGAAAAGGATTTGAATGGACAGTCGAACAACAAAACGCGTTTGAGATACTAAAAGAAAAACTAACGACTGCCCCAATCCTGAACTATCCCGATTTTGAAAAAGAATTCATAGTAACCACGGACGCGTCAGACTACGCCATCGGAGCCATACTATCGCAAGGACCGGTAGGAGAAGACCGTCCGATCGCTTACGCTAGCAGGATACTCAGTAAAGCGGAGCAAAATTATAATACAACCGAGAAGGAACTCTTGGCTATCGTATGGGCCGTAAAACATTTCAGGCCATACGTGTACGGAACAAAGTTCAAAATCATCACCGATCACAAGCCATTGACCTGGCTATTCAGTGTCAATGATCCCGGATCGCGTTTAATTCGATGGAGGTTGAAATTAGAAGAATACGATTACGAAATCCTACACAAATCTGGTAAAAACAATGCCAATGCCGATGCATTGAGTAGAAACGTAGCGGAAAATATTAATGTCATCAAAAAAGAGGAACAACTTGCCGATCCTGAAGAAACAATCGAAGGAACGAAATACAGCGAGGAAGATAAGCAACACATTCTCTATGAATACCACGATGCACCGTTAGGAGGGCATCAGGGAGTCGCGAGAACCCTCAAGCGAATCAAATTAATACACAATTGGCCAGGAATAGCCAAGGATGTAGAAGAGTATATCAGTAAATGCGAGCGATGCCAGAAAAATAAACTAAGTAAAAAAACTAAAATGCCCATGGTAATTACGGATACACCGGAAAAACCATTTGAAAAGTGTGCCCTAGACATTGTAAGACCACTACCTGTTACAGATAACGGAAATAAATACATCTTGACATTCCAAGATCACTTAACAAAATTTAGTAAAGCGATCCCCGTAGAAAATCAAGAGGCGGCCACGGTATCAAAAGCATTTGTTACAAAAATTGTATTTGAACACGGTATACCCGAAAGAGTACTGACAGACCAGGGTACAAATTTTACTAGTGAAATGTTCAAAAACACATGCAAACTATTAAAAATAGAAAAAATACAAACAACGGCTTACCATCCCGAAAGCAATGGAGCATTAGAACGCTCACATCGCACGTTAGCAGAATATTTGCGACACTACATTAACGAGGAGCAGACCAATTGGGACGAATGGCTGCCCTACGCAATGTTTACATATAATACAACACCGCATACAGCAACGGGATTCACGCCGTTTGAATTAGTCTAGGGTCATCAGGCCACCATGCCGACCACGTTATCAATACCGCCCAAAGCCACATACACATACAGAGATTACGCGCAAGAACTCCGCGAAAGGATACGCGCAACGAATCAGGTAGCAAGAGATCATACAAGGCAAGAAAAAGTGAAGTCAAAACAGCAGTACGATAAAAAAACGAACAAAGCCAAATTTAGAGTAGGCGACAAAGTCCTACTATACGATGAAACGGTTCAGCGGGGCCGATTGAAAAAATTAGACGCCTTATGGGTCGGACCCTATAAAATCCTTGAGAAAAACAATGATGTAAACTACACAATAAAAACAGGGAAAAAATCACTACGCGTACATGCCAACCGGTTAAAACCCTTTATCGAATATTAATAGAATAGTAGAAACATTGCAAGAAATTCGTAAAACTATAAGCTACCAAGGCTACGTGGAAACTATAAAAATAAATGTCACCGAATTGGCTATCAGAAATCACCAATTACCCAATGCACACATACGTAATATAGTATTATCTACACGAACAACTTTTATACACGATCACACGTTATACACGTTAAATAAAACAAATTAAACAAAAGAAGTGTAGACACAAACACAAATTAAAATATTATTTACATGTCCATGTATAACTTTAGAAATAACATATAGAATAGAATTTTAAGTCATGCGACATTGTAAATTAAATTAAGCGAAAAACCTCAGTTTTTCTTCTCCCAAGGGGGGAAGGATGTTATGACCTGACTTTTTCCAAAAATCAGTTATTGCAGCATTATTATTAGTTTCGACACCGCCAACGGTTGCGAAACTAATAACTCAATCTAAATTGCTAAATCAGGTCATAACCAAAAATTACAACAGAGTTACCAGGAAATGCAACTGCTGATCCGAACCTTAGTCAGCAGTTGCACCACAGAATCACCAAGAAATGCAACTGCTGATCCGAACCTTAGTCAGCAGTTGCACCACAGAATCACCAGGAAATGCAACTGCTGATTCGAATCTGAGTCAGCAGTTGCACAACAGAAACGAGGACACTGATGCCCTTTTAACGCGATGCGTCGAACGCATCGCGGGCAGTACTCAGGCAATAATCAACGGGCAGTAACTAGTAATCTGTCGGGTATTCCCGATTTTCTGATACGCTCCTTAACGGCGCTCTCACGGCGATGTTGTGCATCACGGGAAAAGAAGAAGAGCGAAAAGACAGTATGGCGACAGACGGTTCTTGCGACAAGATCGGTAGGAGTGCGCGTCTCGTTATACTCAGATATAGTTTCAATAAGCGTGTTATCCAATAGCCTCGTACGCGTATGGTATGCGAGCCTTTCACGAGTGCAATCTTCAACATAATTTGGCGCCCGAACAGGGACTCAAGTGTAGTTCCGAAAGTGATTAGTCGAGATCGGTGGTCAACCGATCACCGAAAGGCCTCGTGGAAGTCGCGTCTCACGTACGCGCCTATACCTAGAAGTCGCGTCTCACGTACGCGCCTATACGTGAAGCCGCGTCTCACGTACGCGTCGACACAAAGAAGTCGCGTCTCACGTACGCGCCTATACAAAGAAGTCGCGTCTCACGTACGCGCCTATACAAAGAAGTCGCGTCTCACGTACGCGTCTATACGAAGAAGCCGCGTCTCACGTACGCGTCGACACAAAGAAGCCGCGTCTCACGTACGCGTCTATACGAAGAAACCGCGTCTCACGTACGCACCTATACCTGGAAGCCGCGTCTCACGTACGCGTCTATACTTGAAGCCGCGTCTCACGTACGCGTCGACACAAAGAAGTCGCGTCTCACGTACGCGCCTATACCTAGAAGCCGCGTCTCACGTACGCGTCGACACAAAGAAGTCGCGTCTCACGTACGCGCCTATACCTAGAAGCCGCGTCTCACGTACGCGTCTATACGAAGAAGCCGCGTCTCACGTACGCGTCGACACAAAGAAGTCGCGTCTCACGTACGCGCCTATACCTAGAAGCCGCGTCTCACGTACGCGTCTATACGAAGAAGCCGCGTCTCACGTACGCGTCGACACAAAGAAACCGCGTCTCACGTACGCGTCTACACAAAGAAGTCGCGTCTCACGTACGCGTCTATACGAAGAGGCCGCGTCTCACGTACGCGTCGACACAAAGAAGTCGCGTCGCACGTACGCGCCTATACAAAGAAGTCGCGTCTCACGTATACGTCTACACATCGAAGTTGTGCCTCACGTACGCAATCGTACGAGTTATCAATAAGAGTGCATTTGGACAACAAGAAGATCTTGTGAACCACCAGAAGGCCCATAAGGAGGTCTAGAAGCAGAATAGACCGGGGAAGCATCATCATTGCTGCGGGTTATTCTGATCAGGTCAGTGTGAGTTCCCATTCCCTTTCCTCGCACCTTTAGCCTCACTACACAAGGTTGAATTGAATACTAATTAAAGCTAAAAATGGCTGAATTAAAGCGTCTAAACTTGAAGCGCGGTAGTTTAAAAACGCAGTTGACGAAGTTTCAAACCTTTTTGGATTCGGACGCCGCTAGCGATATCGTAAGGATCGAGGTTAGACTATCAAAATTACAGGAGGCATGGAGTAAATTTGAGGAAATACAAGAAGGTATCGAGCTTCTTAACGTAAATGAGAATGGTGACATAATCAGTCAGGAGGTCGCAGTTAGAAATGCGATAGAACGATCGGTATTCGAGGAACAATATCTAGATTTAGAAGCGGTGGCGCGGACAAGACTTAAAGCAGCCCAAGCGGTTGGGGCGAACGAAGACCGGGTTCGAGCAAACTCACAAGCAATAGAAGGTCACGTGGGTCAGGAACGGATAAATGTTAAATTGCCGGTTCTAAACTTGCCGAATTTTGAAGGTCGATATGATCAATGGCTTTTGTTTAAGGATTCATTTCGGTCACTGATTCATGAAAATCGAAGCCTATCCGCGATTCAAAAACTTCAGTATTTGCGAAGCTCATTAAAGGGTGAAGCTCTTCAAGTTCTAAATTCGTTAGACACGTCAGCAGAAAATTACGAAATAGGCTGGGAATTGTTAGAAAAGCGTTACGAAAACAAACGGTTGATAATCAATACTCATACCAAAGAATTGTTAGAATTTCCAGCTATATCGAAGGAGAGTACTGCAAGCCTGAGAGCCTTTATAGATCACATCCGAACTCATACACGAGCATTAAAATCATTGGGCCAGCCAGTGGAAAATTGGGATACGTTACTTATCTATATGGCTTCATCAAGATTGGACTACAACACAAGACGCGATTGGGAGGTCAAGTTGAGGGAAAGAGATCCCGAAAACATGCCCACAATGGAGGAGTTGTTGGATTACTTGAGCGAACGCTGTAGCACACTGGAAATGCTTGATCGAGGACAGCGAAAATCAGAACCCTCCAAGCTCACGACGCAAAAGAAACCGGGAGGTAAGAATAATGTAGCGCTCGCAGCGACTAACGTAGAGAGCTGTGCATTCTGTAAGGGAAATCATTCCTTGTACAGATGCGAGGAATTTTTGAAATTGCCGGAGGCCAAACGACAAGAAGAGGTCAAACAGAGAAGATTATGTCTGAATTGCCTCGGAAGAGGTCATATAGCCAAGGTGTGCAGATCGACGAAATGTAGGAAGTGTTCGAGAGCACATAACACGTTGCTGCATGTAGATACAGCGCAACTGTCTGCGAAAGGAGAAACAGGGCAGATGAAACTCGTTGGAGCCTGCGGAAAGAGCAGCATGGGAAGCATCGAAGCATCAGGGAGTAAGCACAAGACAGTACAGGATGGGGAAGAAAATCCATCGAATGACGCTAAGAAGACAACGGCGGCAACGTCATGTATAATGAAGTCCACAGATCATGTGATGCTTTCAACCGCCCAGATCTACGTCTACGACACATATGGTAACCAAAGGAAATGTCGAGCTCTGCTAGATCCTGGGTCACAATCAAATATGATTACTTCTGATTTGGCACAGCAACTAAAACTGCCAATGAAGAAAGAAAATCGGCCTATAAGTGGCATAAATCAAGCACAAGCAAATGTGCATCAATCCATGCAGGTTAAAGTGAAATCGATGTACAACGAATTCAGTGCGGTGGTATCATGTTTGATATTGCCAACCATAACAGAGAAGCTACCACAGGTGAGAATCAATGCAAAACTAAAATTACCTAAAGAAGTACAATTGGCGGATCCTACGTATGGAACCCCTGGCGACATAGATTTGTTAATCGGAGCAGGTCTGTTTTGGCTGCTATTGTGCCCGGGACAACTCAAACAAGAGAAAGATCAGCCCACGCTGTGCAAGACGCAACTAGGATGGATCCTAGGAGGCGAGATAGTTAACCCGATAGAACAATCTGAAAGAAGAGCTTGCCATATAATAACTGCAACCCAGTTGCACGACCAGCTAGAAAGGTTCTGGAGTTAGGAAGAGATGGCGGAATCGCCCATGTATACAAGACAAGAGCAGCTGTGCGAAAGGTTCTTCTGCGACACAGTCAAGCGAGACGCCGATGGAAGATTCATAGTAAGGCTGCCCACGAAGCCGGGAGTTGTTCTAGGACATTCAAAGGAACTGGCATTTAAAAGGTTACTCTCACTAGAGCGACGCCTGAATAGACAGCCAGAAACTCGGAAAATGTACAATGAGTTCATGAAGGATTATATAGTGTCGGGGCATGCATCGGTGTGCCCGGAGGGAGAAGATTATGAGTTAAAGGAACACTGCTTCATACCACATCAGTGCGTGCTGAAACCCGACAGTTTGACGACAAAGCTTCGGGTGGTATTTGACGCGTCAGCCGAGACCTCAACAGGAGTGTCGTTGAACGACAAGTTGTTGGCTGGACCGAATCTACAAAAGGATTTGTTAGGAATAATAATAAGGTTTCGTACACATAAATATGTACTGACAGCGGACATTGCAAAAATGTTCCGGCAGATATGGGTAGCGGAGGAAGACCGCAATCTACAGTTAATACTGTGGCGAGAAAATACAGAATTGCCGCTGCAGGTATTTACCCTGAACACAGTCACTTATGGGACGACTAGCGCTCCCTATCTAGCTATGCGCTGTCTAAAAGAGATAGCTATCGAAACAGCCGAGGAGCACTCAGTTAAACAAGGAAGAGATGCTTCGACCAAGAAGACGGAAGATTTAACATCAGAAAACGATGAAGATTTCTCTTTAGCAGTAAGGGTCCTAGAAAGAGACTTTTATATGGACGATGTGCTGACCGGAGCAAGCAGCCGGAAGGAAGCAGTAGAATTACAGAAGCAGCTAACCAAGCTTCTTGAACGGGGACAGTTCTCGTTACGTAAGTGGAGATCAAATGACTCAAGAGTTCTTGAACATTTGACAGATGAATCCAAGGCGGACAACCTACTTATAATTAGTGAAACAGAAGCTCAGAAAACCCTGGGCTTGCTATGGAATGCTAAGGAGGATACGTTGCATTTCCAGGTTACCGCATCAAACAAGGAGAGAGTAACCAAAAGAAGTGTATTATCGAAAATAGCCCAAGTGTATGACCCGCTAGGATTAGCAGGGCCGGTGCTCATAACCCTTAAGATATTTATGCAGAGGCTGTGGGAGCTCAAGATAGCATGGGATGACACTTTGCCGTCATCGATGCACAACACATGGAAAGCGCAGATTGACTCACTTCATCAAATCAACGAGTTAAGCATTCCGAGGTTTGTAACGCCGAACAACGAAACTCAGAAGATGGATTTATTTGGATTCGGAGATGCATCGGAAAAGGCCTACGGTGCGTGCCTGTATGCAGTCAGCAGGGATAAGCAAGGAAGAAAGACCTCACGTTTGATTTGCTCAAGGGCAAGAGTGGCACCACTCAAGATCATATCACTGCCTAGGTTGGAACTGTGCGCCGCTTTGCTATTGGCGGAGTTGCTAAAGGTAGTCAAGGGGGCATGTCAAGAAAGCATTAATTGTGTTCACCTTTGGAGTGATTCAACTATAGCGCTGGAGTGGATAAGGACGCCACCTAATCAGTTGAAAACGTTTGTAGCCAATAGAGTCGCAAAAATTCAGGAGTTGACATCGGGAGCGTGTTGGTATCATGTTCCATCAGCAGATAACCCCGCGGACCTCCTGTCTAGAGGTATCACAGCGGGACAGTTAAAGGAGAATAAGCTATGGTGGGAAGGTCCTGGATGGATCACGTCCAAACAACAGTGGCCCCAGCAGCCAAGCTGGTCTCAAGCAGATACCTCAGAGACAAAGGCAGTAATAACAGTAGCGGTATCACCCGCGCCACTAGCGGCCTTCACCAAATTTTCTTCATACGCGAGATTACGACGGGTAATCGCCTTATGCCTCAGGTTTGCAGCAAATATGAGAGGAGACAGAAAAGGAGGACCGCTATCGATAGGAGAGCTAAAAAAAGCAGAGACCTCCATTCTACGAAGCATTCAACAAGAAGCCTTCGCCGATGAAGTTAAGGAGTTGAAGAAGCAGCGGCCGGTTAGTAAAGCCAGTAAGCTGGCCAAGTTGGACCCATTTCTGGATGATCAGGAATTAATCCGAGTGGGAGGACGTCTTCAGCATGCAGACTTAACCCCAGACCAGAAACATCAGATAGTTCTGCCAGCTAGACATCATGTGGTCACCATGATTTTCCGAGATGAGCACATAGTTCGATTACACTGTGGCACAGGACAACTATTAAGTCTGGTGCGACAGAAGTATTGGCCTATAAACGGCAGATCAGAAGCAAAAAGAGTAACTCGAGGCTGCGTTAGATGTTTCCACTATAAACCTCGTACCCTTGAGCTGAAAATGGCAGACCTCCCAAAGAGCAGGGTCACAGAAACTTGGAGACCTTTCTCCATCGCCGGCGTGGATTACGCGGGCCCGCTTCAGATGAGAGAAAGCAGGAGGAGAGGCAGGACTCCCATCGTTAAAGTGTATGTGGCAGTTTTCGTATGTTTTAGCACGAGAGCGGTACACTTAGAATTGGTAACGGCGTTAACTACAGAGGCTTTTTTAGCAGCATTAAGGCGATTTGTGGCAAGGAGAGGTATTTGTTCGCAAATTTATTCCGATAATGCTGCTAACTTTGTAGGGGCAGCGCGAGAGTTACGGGAAATCTACGACTTCCTAGTAAAAAATGAAAAGGAGATCAGTGACGAACTAGCCAATCGGCAGATCGAATGGAAATTCATACCCCCAAGCACACCCCATTTCGGAGGGTTATGGGAGGCAGCCGTAAAGGCGATGAAAAGGCACTTAAATACGGTATCGCAAGGGCTCCTTTTTACATATGAAGAGTATAATACGCTATTAATAGAGATTGAGGCGGTTTTAAATTCGAGGCCTCTTACTCCTATATCCTCAGATCCTAATGACCTGTCGGCGTTAACTCCGGCTCATTTCCTTATTGGGAACTCACTGTTAGAACCTGTTCAGAATAATTTCGTAGGTGTTTCAGATAACAGGCTTTCGCGGTGGCAGCATATGCAGAAGATTCGTCAACACTTCTGGAAGCGTTGGCATGGGGAGTACTTGCAGACATTGCAGGCAAGAAGCAAATGGTTCACAGGACAGGGAAACGTAGAACTGGGTACTATGGTTCTAGTAAAGGATGACAATCTACCGCCGTTGAGATGGGTCCTGGGCAGGATAGTTGAGACTCATCCAGGGGAAGACGGCATCATACGAGTCGCCACAGTCAAGACTAGCGGTGGCTTATTCAAGAGACCAATCAAGAAACTGTGCCCATTGCCAATTGATAGTGATAATTAATAACAATGACTATATCCATTAGAAACTTATGATACACTACTATCGCGTTTTTTTTTGTTCATTAGTTTATGTATTAGTTTATGTATTAGTTTATGTATTAGTTTTGTTCATTAGTTTATTGAATCGTTAAGACTAATATCCCAGTCCGATTGAAAGAGAGTCTTTCAAGGGGGGCGGCATGTCGGGTATTCCCGATTTTCTGATACGCTCCTTAACGGCGCTCTCACGGCGATGTTGTGCATCACGGGAAAAGAAGAAGAGCGAAAAGACAGTATGGCGACAGACGGTTTTTCCGACAAGATCGGTAGGAGTGCGCGTCTCGTTATACTCAGATATAGTTTCAATAAGCGTGTTATCCAATAGCCTTGTACGCGTATGGTATGCGAGCCTTTCACGAGTGCAATCTTCAACAATTATCATTACAATAGGAAAGAATACAATATTTAAAAATATTTTAAATTAAAAAGTTATACTTCATTTTCATAGTAATTTTTTTTTTAGATTTTTAAACGTTAAAATTACCAAGAAAAAAATTATTAAAAATTATAATTTTTGAACGTGATAAAAACGCACGATAGAACCCACACGCGACGTTATTTAATGTATGATTCAAAATATACTCAAGTGAGAATAATACAAGCAATATATATTACTAAAAATGTTAAAAAAACTTATTACTTTTAAATATTATTTAATATTGTATAAAAAATCAACATTGTAAGCGTAAAAAAAAAATTGTTGGTGCTTTGTATTTTTGTGTTCAAATACACAAATAAAGACACCACATAAAATTTTTGTACAAGTGCCAAAGGATAAAAAAAATTATTCAAAGCAACTCATCAAGCAGATGAATCGAATCATGCTATTACTATTGTGAAGATTTCAATGTAAGTATTAAATTCACAAATATAAAAAATATTAAAAAAGTATTAATTTAAAAAAATTAAAAAATAGAAGTTAGAAAAAGAAAAAATAGAAGTTAGAAAAGTTAGAAAAGTTTTGTTATATTAACATTTCAAAAGAATAAATATTATTAAAATATTTATGATAATTTGAAATTACATTAAATAGTTGTTTAAAGTCATGAAATAATAATAAAAAATCATAAAAATTATTTATTTCTGTTATTTATGTTATTTCTTTTCAGTTGAAAGAGGATATGGAAAATTATATTTACCATGATGGTAAGACCAATTTTTTTTTTAATGTACATATTTTTGATCATATTGTCATTCTCAACATAACACAGAAAAAATTCCAAGCTTCGACCTGCTGCAAAGAAATTAAATCGGAAAAGAACGATGGCAGAAATTTTAGCGGAATCGAAAAGTGATAGTGTAAAGAGAATGTTGTCAAATTTTAAAAGTAATCAAGTACAGTCTTCAAAACAGTTTAAAGAATCATGTGCAAAAGGTGAAACTCTGCAATTCCTCTGTAATTTCTTTATCTGGAAATGCATAAAAAATTCCAATTGAAGTTAATTATGTTACTACAACTCCACAATCAAGCACGCAATCCACAAGGATAAATACAATAACTATAAAAAAAGTAATAATAGTATTTACAGTTAAAATAACTGAATACTTTTCGTTTTTTACGCAGTGTTCAAAACATATTTTTCCTTTCATTGTATAAGTCGAAGATTTCCCTCCACGGTAAACAAACACAACCTATAACGATATCGCCACATAACATTCTCGACTAGATCTGCATTAAAAAAAAATTTAATGTAAAACAAAATTTAACATAAAATATATATAACTTTACGAAACGTAATTTTTTAATGAATGTATAAACTATTTATTTACATTATTACATTATTTCTTTTTAGTTGATAAAAAAAAAAATATACATATATCTATATATTTTTCTATATATTTTTTTAATCTGTACTTACAAGGATTTTTTTATCTGTACCTACAAAATTTTTTATCTGTATCTACCATATCTACCTCTGCTACGTTATATCTAATGTCATTTTTTAGTTAAACCAGGATTTGTTAAGCTGACTCAACCAATATACCAAAAATTAATATATTTATTATGAATTCCGTCACCATATATTATATGATATAAATACTGCCAATTTCTGGTATATTAACTGAGTTTTACAATTATTTTGTCACAAATTATTAATAATTTTCGCAAATAGAATGTGTACTAATTCACAGTAGCTCACCCTATTATATGACGTTATTATTAAATCGACCGTTTTTAAATCACGAGAAAATTTTGAAAAATTGCGATACTTAATTAAATTTTAATTATTTAACGACGTAAAAAATTCAAATTTTTTTTGTATTTATATTTATATGTATATTATGTTGTATTAATATTATTTTGTATTTATAATTAAATAACATGTATATTTATTTAAAAAAATGTTGACGGGTTCGATGAAATAAACAGTCACTCCAATGCTGTTTATATAATGCCAGACGGCAATCTTTTTATTAACACAAAGGATATGATTTATTAATAATACACAGACTTCGTTATTTGAATGAAACACAAACTGAATAGGACGTTACTCGAAGTGATCGTGCTAGTTACTTTCTTAAATCTATTATATAAAATATATGCAACGGAAAGAACAGAAAAGAATAATACAAAGAGGACGCGCGTGCCCCTACAGCAACATCGCTTTCCACAAAATTCAAACCTCCATCAAAAAATTATATATTTTGTCACTTGTATTCTTCCCTATTATCATTTTGTCTACTTTTATGTTTCGTGCTTCAATTTACCATCAAATAGCTTTTCTACAATTAATTCGTTCCAAAATCAGATCAAGGGAATATCCATTATTGTAGTAACTAAGATATTATATAATATTGTAACGATGCACCCCGTAAAATAGCATCGTCACGCCGGACACAAAGAACCGTCAATACGGCAAACGGGGCGCGGTGCGCCCCACATTATTTTAAACTAACTAAACAAACGCTTGAGGCTAACGGCCTCGCGTTAACGAGGATTTCCGAAAGGACCCGACCGCCACCGAGCGCAAGCGTGACGTCGGGACCAATCCCCACCAACGTCCCGGTGCTCACGTTCCGCTAACGAGGGATGATTTCCCTCTCCCGAAATCCGAGCGCTTTTTCGGTATAAAAAGGCACTCGCATTTCTCAGGATACCGATTCCGGATTCCGCAGCCGAAGCGATAAGCCGACGCTAAAGAAACCATCCTGAACCGTTTTCCTAGCAGCGACAAGACCAAGGGAGTCGAGTGTTCTCGGTTTCCGCCGAGCGTTCTCGGTAGTCGCCTCCTAGACTACACCTTCCTGGCTTTAATCGCGAGGGGTAGAGAGTTCTCTGTCTCCGTCGAGGGTTCTCGACCGATTAAGACTACCAGAAGTTTCCGCAGTGAAAGGGCGCGGGGTAGAGCATTCTCTACCTCCGTCGAGTTTTCTCGACCCCATACACACACGCACCAGCACGTACCACCCGAGCTTTTTCCTGAGACATCCGTTAGGACAGGCAGCGGAGCGTTCTCCGCTGCCCCGCGAGACCCAAGCCGCCCGGGCTACCATCCACCACGCCACGGGGTAGCGTCCTGTACGCAAAATCGCGAAATCACGCCGACTCGAATTTCGCACCGGCCATTTGTACGGCCGTACCATACCCCGCACACCGCGCCGGGTTACGCTACCGCGGCACACGCCATCGTTACGGTAATTCACGCGCGCGGCTACGTCACACGGCATCACGCGCTCACCGCGTGCCTAGGCTTGTTCTCTGCCAGCCCCGCTATCGCGCGCGCCAACACCGACTCAATTATCGCACACATCCAAAGCCGATAAACCCACTCCGCGCCCCGGATTCACCAGGCCACTCTATCTTGCGCCACAAATGTACCTTTGTTAAGTTTTAATCATTTTATAATAAATTCCATTCTTTTATTTTCAAAAGTCTCGACTCGAGTCATTTGTACCCGACCCAGCGAACCCCGGACAACCGACGAGCTGGATTCGCGCGTTCGCAACACACGGGTTGTTTTAATATCAATACATAATTCAAGATTTTTTTTATGAAAACACAGATGAGTGACATTCGACGAGACTGTAAAAAGTATCTATTTTGTAGGAAATCAGGTGGCTCGTAAAGTATGAAAGATATCTCCTAGAATATTTCCTTATAAAATCAATCTTAATGAACGGTTATCTTCAAATTCAATGGTAAATTTAAGTCGATCATAATAATTATGGCTTAAATTTAATATTACATATTAATGTTTAAAAGTATCAAAAATGTGATTAATTTTATCCACGGAAGCCGCGGACAAGATTAAGATTAGTTAAACTTATCATCATGCGTAAGAGTGAAGATTTTAACACTTCACATATTTGAAATAGATTGTACAGACAATTACAGATACACTACATACATTTAAAATAGATTGTACAGACCTTAAAGAGCCGCAAGATATTGGCGACCATGATAGAGACCACGCTGAATGCGGCGCCTATCACACCAGTTACCGGTTTGTGGGGAACGTAAGTAGGCGTCTTACCATTCTCACATTTGTACTCTGATATGTCCTGAAATGAGAAAAATGTTAAGATATTCTCACGCCATACAATGATACTAGAAAAAATATAGACATACAAGCATGTACATATATACGTACGCATACACACATGCATGCACAATTTTTTTTTGTCTTACATTTAACGATGTCATCTTTTAGAATTAATGGACACCAGTTCGAACATTTAATAAAGTAAAAGAACAAAACTATAAAGTCTTTTATCTACCGAGACAGGTTCCGGATGGACGCCACGTGCAAACTCAGCGCTATGCCGACGTTTCACAAACATTGCAGCTTGCATAATCAGGGCTAGGAGTTCCGTTTCTGAATTCTCTTCGGTTGCGGTAGTCCTTATATACCACCGGTGTTCCTGGTAGAGAGGGGGGGGGGTGGTTTGGTCAGTTAATCAGAATGTTTTAATTGATCGGCTGATCAATTAAAAAACCCGGGAGAACGGTGTGCCAAATAGGATTTACTTGAAGACCTTTGTCACAATTTAAGTTGTCAGGATGTTTCAAAATTTCCAGACCTTCACGATATTTTCTGGCGAAATAGCTTTGTGAAGGGGACAGTATGGTAGCCTTATCATACTGCATGGAATGTCAAGTCTCCATCCAGTGTTCAGCTAAGGCTGATTGAGAAAAGTGGCTGTACAAGTGTTTGACACACCGCTAGTGTTCCTTGATTCGTGTACTGATCTTCCTCCCGGTTTCTTTTATGTACACTTTTCCGCAGGCGCAAGGTATTTTGTACACGCCTGGTGTTTCCAGACGTGGTCTTTGATTTTTGGGATTAGGGAGTAATTGAGAAATCTTCTTTTGGGGTTTGAAGATCACTCTAATATTATGTTTACTCAAAATTCTGCCAATGCATTCCGTTGTACCTTAAAGATACGGAAAGACAGCTGTCTTTTTCTTTTCTCTCTCTTAATTTGGTGTTTCGGTGTTGTTGAGATTAGAGATTTTGTTCTTCAATCTCTTGGTTGTCTGATTGATGCTCTTGTTGTTGTACCTATTCTTAGTCAAGGCCTGGTTAAGATGTTTTAATTCTTCATTCAGGGCGGTTAAGCACATCTAGAAAGGAGATTTGGTTCTTTTGTTCCATCTCTATTGTGAACTTAATGTTCGGGTGTTGGGAGTTGAGAAAGGCGAGAACGAGTGGGAGGGTTTTTCTGTCGTGACTCCATATAACAAATGTGTCATCCATATATCGGAACCACGTGGAGGGTTTAAGGGGTGCGTTCTTAGGATTCTAGGATTTCGTTTTCGAAATGTTCCATGAAGATGTTCGCAATGATAAGGGAAATAGGGGATCCCATTGCTGCTCCAGAAGTTTGTTCAAAGAACTCTCCTTGAAACTGAAAGTAGGTCGAAGTTAGGCAATGTTCTATTAATAGAAAGAGGTTGTCAGTGAGTCTATCGGACTTTTTAATAATGTCCAATGTATCCTGGACTAAGACATTTGTGAACAATGAAACCATATCAAAACTTACTAGAATGTCATTGAGTTTTGTTTCGATTTTTGCAATTTTACTCACAAAATCGATAGAGTTCTTGATGTGAGAATTATTGAGACCAGTGAGTTCTTGGAGGGGTTTGGTGAGGTAGCGGGCTAATTGGAAGGTGGGTCCATCGATATTACTGACAATAGGACGTAGGGGCACTGATTCTTTATGAATTTTGGGAAGACGTAGAGTCTGGGAACCGAGGATTCCCGGGAGATTAGGTATTTAATAGTTTCAGGAGGGAGACCTGCATTCTTGAGAAGAGAGGATGTTTTTTTCTCTATAGTGGAGGTCGGGTTGCGTTTAAGTTTTTAAACTTAATAAACTTAATAAACGTTGCAATCCGAGAGCATAACATTGACCTTATTACAGTAGTCTTCCTTGTCCATTACCACTGTAGTATTTCTTTTATCCGCCGGCAGAATTAGAATGTCTCAGATTTCGGAGCCATCACCATCTTTCGCAAAAGAATTTGGTTATCAGTTCGTTGATATACAGAGCTCTCACAATCTCTGAGACAACCTCCCTGGATGAAGAATTAAAACATCTTAACCAGGCCTTGACTAAGAATGGATACAACAGCAAGAGCATCAATCAGACAACCCAGAAATTGAAGAACAAAATCTTTAGTCTCAACGCCGAAACACTAGATGAAGAGAGAGAAAAGAAAAAGACGGCTGTCTTTCCATATCTTCAAGGTACGACAGAGCGTATTGGCAGAATTTTGAGTAAACATAACATTAGAGTGATCTTCAAACCCCAAAAGAAGATTTCTCAATTACTCCCTAATCCTAAGGATCAAAGACCACGCCTAAAAACACCAAGTGTGTACAAAATACCTTGCGCCTGCAGAAAAGTGTACATAGAAGAAACCGAGAGGAGGATCAGCACACGGATCAAGGAACACCAGCGGTGTACCAAATACAGCCACTTTTCTCAATCAGCCTTAGCTAAACACTGGATGGAGACTGGACATTTCGTGCAGTATGATAAGGCTACCATACTGGCTCCTTCACAAAGTTATTTCGCCAGAAAATATCGTGAAGGTCTGGAAATTTTGATACATCCTGACAACCTGAACCGTGACAAAGGTCTTCAAGTAAATCCTATTTGACATACCGTCCTCCCAGGGTTTTTAATTGATCAGGCGATCAATTAAAACATTCTGATTGGCTGACCAAACCAACCTCCCCTCTCTACCAGGGACAACGGGGGTATATAAGGACAACCGAGAAGAGCTCAGAATCGGAGCTCCTAGCCCTGATGATGCAAGCTGCAATGTTTGCGAAACGTCGGTATAGCGCTGAGTCTGCACGTGGCGTCCACCCGGAACCCCTCTCGGTAGATAATATCAATGGCCACGAAAGCCTTAAAACTAGTATAAAGTCTTTTATTTAATTTATCATTAATTTCAATGCATTTTACTTTAAGGTTTAAATTAGGGCTGATGATTTGCTTCGAAGGCTTCGACATTCGAACTTCGAAGCTTCGAAGATTCGAAGCTTCGGTATGAAAATCTTCGAAGCTTCGAAGCTTCGAATCTTCGAATTTTCGAAACTTCGATTTTCGAAGCTTCTAAGAATCAAAATTATACAATTATACTATTTAATAGAGATGGCGAGTTAGGATTACTAATTAAATAATATAAAGAAAGTTTCAATATCAAGAAAGTTAATAATTAATTTAATTTTTTAAGAATTGCACAATCGTATACAGGGTGGGTCATTTTAATCAATCCAGTCGAATATTTCGAAAACCAAGCCCAGGAGAGAAAAATTTTTCAGACAAAAGTTATTTGGTTTCGAGGGGACCATAAGATAGTACCATTGGTTTGACTTTGAAGAATTATTTGAAAGTCACATGAAAGTCACCTCAATTTTTTTAAATGGTATCCCCTATTTTTTATTACATATTCTTGTAGCTGACCTCGAGAGCTTTCCAAAACACTATAATAAAGTATGTTTTCATTAAGTATTTTCCGAGTTATAAAGCTTGAAATAATTTCTTAATTTTACATAAACTGTAAAATATCTCGTAAAATATTTACTTTTCGATGACCTTACCTCAATACTTTTATGCACAGAATAATGAGAGGAATCAATTGGTGTAAAGAAAACACATAGTTGTTTTTAAGAAAAAATATGTAATTGTTAGTTACAAATTGCATATTTTTTCTTAAAAACAACTATGTGTTTTCTTGACACCAATTGGTTCCTCTCATTATTCTGTGCATAAAAGTATTGAGGTAAGGTCATCGAAAAGTAAATATTTTACGAGATATTTTACAGTTTATGTAAAATTAAGAAATTATTTCAAGCTTTATAACTCGGAAAATACTTAATGAAAAAATACTTTATTATAGTGTTTTGGAAAGCTCTCGAGGTCAGCTACAAGAATATGTAATAAAAAATAGGGGATGCCATTTAAAAAAATTGAGGTGACTTTCATGTGACTTTCAAATAATTCTTCAAGGTCAAACTAATGGTACCATCTTATGGTCCCCTCGAAACCAAACAACTTTTGTCTGAAAAATTTTTCTCTCCCGGGTTTGGTTTTCGAAATATTCGACTGGATCGATTAAAATGGCCCTGTATAAGTTAAGACACTTTATTATCCCTTTTAACATTATAAATTGCATTTCTTTCTACATTGTAATTTTATATAGTTATATATAGAGAATAATATTAAAAATTTATGTATTAGAAGTTATATATTGAAAATTGGTATTAAATTTTCGAGCGTATTCCATTTATTCTAATATTATTATTTATTATATCATTATTCATTTATTTATTCAAATTGTTATTATTATTTTTTATTACTTATTTATTTATTGTTTTGTTATTATTTTTTATTATTTCATAGAGTGTTGAAGTAAGCCTTTTAAGAGCCTAAAGTATATGTATTTTAGCGTGTTGTTTGATACAATGCATTCCTTATAAGTATAATAAAATTAAATTATGTTAAACGCGTTTCGACTACACAGAGCCCTCTTCAGTAACGTGATATCGAAATATATTATGTTAGATTTAAAAAACGAGATATAATAAATAAAACTTGTTTGAGGCTGAGTGCATCCATCTCTTGGTGACAGATTCCCATTGTCATTCGTGTTGGGACAGTCATAGAGTTGGAAGAGTTGTTGCCTTTGGTTCCCTCGAATTGATCATGTTCGTGGATTGTTGGCACAATGAACAATCTGTTATGAATTTCGAGAAGAGAGAAACAGGATCAGTATTATGGTAGTCCGGTGAAGTATCTTGTTAGATGTCGGAAAAATTTTAGTTGCAATATGTTTGGTGTTAATTTTCCCGTGAGAGTGAAATATGCTATCTGATGTTCAATACCTGTTCCTGCCTCTCTGATTCTCGTTGTAAGATCTGACTCCTCACACACGTCTTTACAATTATTACGAAGGAGACGGAGTGAGATTATGGATTGTAAGAGCGTCTTAAACGTTATGTACATAGAACACAATTTTTGTGGTAGGGGAAGCACCAATTATTGGAGTGTTATTTAAGCACAGGTAGAGTCATCTGTGTTATAATAGGTTATTCTGCGAGTTTTGAAATTATTTCTAAATACGCGTTGTTCAATTGTTCTGTATCTTTTTGTAAATTTATGCTTTCTTTTTGTGATTTAATAAAAATCATTTCTGAGATGAGGCGTTTCTGATAATTATGTTCAGTGTCGAGAATCTTGACATCTTCCCAATTGAACGAATGATTAAATTTTATCATATGTTCTGTGATCACCGAGTGTTTTGTTTGATCTAATCTAATATTGTATTTGTGTTCTTTTATTCTTGTTTTTAGTTGTCGTTTTGTTTGTCCCACATAAGAGGCGTTGCATTCATTGCATTGGATTTTGTAGATGACATTGTTTTTGCTGAATTTTTCTGTCTTGTCTTTTTGTACTCTGACAAATTTGTTTAATTTGTTGATGCACCTTAATCCAAGGATAGTTGTGGATTTATCTATGTGGGATGATATTTTGTTTGTGATGTTTTTGATGTAAGGAAGGACTAAGAGTTGCTTATTGTTATTGAGAGTGTTAGATGGTTCATTTTCTTTATTATTTATGTTGTGGGCGAGTTTCTGAATTCTTTTTTGTAAGCAATTAAAGATTATATTGATTGGGTAACCATTATTTATAAGGAGATTGATGCAGGTGTTTATGTTTTTCTCGTGGAAGCGGGGGTGTGAAAGTGAAATCGCTCTGTCGAATAAGTTATAAATAGTGCCAATTTTATGGATGAAAGGATGCTCTGAAAAATATGAAAGAAATCTTCCTGAGGATGTACTTTTTTGGAACCAATCAATGTATATTGTGTTATTATTTATAATAATGTTTAGGTCAAGAAAGTTGATATTTCCATTGTTATTATTTTCTAATGTGAATTTGAGTCTATCATGATAATTATTGAATTTGTTTTGTATTGTTTTAGTTTGATCTTTTGGAGCACAGATGACAATATCGTCGACGTATCTAAAGTAAAATTTGCATGTGAAATCAAGGGAGTTCAAAATTGATCATAGGTGTGCCAAAACTTTGTTTGTAAATTTTATTGTTAAATGTGAAATAGGTTGAGTTCATTATAAATTTTACTATGGCTATGAATTCTTCTTTAGGGATTTTTGTGTGAGGCTCTATGTGGGTCCATCTTTTCAATATGCTGTTGATCGCAAGATCTGTTGGGATGTTGGTGAAAAGTGATATGACGTCTAGTGAGAATATCGTTTCTGTGTTATCTATTGTTATGCCCGAAAGTTTGTTGTAAAGTTCTTTACTGTTTATGGTGTTGCTCTTAAATTATCATGATAGACTCAAATTCACATTAGAAAATAATAACAATGGAAATATCAACTTTCTTGACCTAAACATTATTATAAATAATAACACAATATACATTGATTGGTTCCAAAAAAGTACATCCTCAGGAAGATTTCTTTCATATTTTTCAGAGCATCCTTTCATCCATAAAATTGGCACTATTTATAACTTATTCGACAGAGCGATTTCACTTTCACACCCCCGCTTCCACGAGAAAAACATAAACACCTGCATCAATCTCCTTATAAATAATGGTTACCCAATCAATATAATCTTTAATTGCTTACAAAAAAGAATTCAGAAACTCGCCCACAACATAAATAATAAAGAAAATGAACCATCTAACACTCTCAATAACAATAAGCAACTCTTAGTCCTTCCTTACATCAAAAACATCACAAACAAAATATCATCCCACATAGATAAATCCACAACTATCCTTGGATTAAGGTGCATCAACAAATTAAACAAATTTGTCAGAGTACAAAAAGACAAGACAGAAAAATTCAGCAAAAACAATGTCATCTACAAAATCCAATGCAATGAATGCAACGCCTCTTATGTGGGACAAACAAAACGACAACTAAAAACAAGAATAAAAGAACACAAATACAATATTAGATTAGATCAAACAAAACACTCGGTGATCACAGAACATATGATAAAATTTAATCATTCGTTCAATTGGGAAGATGTCAAGATTCTCGACACTGAACATAATTATCAGAAACGCCTCATCTCAGAAATGATTTTTATTAAATCACAAAAAGAAAGCATAAATTTACAAAAAGATACAGAACAATTGAACAACGCGTATTTAGAAATAATTTCAAAACTCGCAGAATAACCTATTATAACACAGATGACTCTACCTGTGCTTAAATAACACTCCAATAATTGGTGCTTCCCCTACCACAAAAATTGTGTTCTATGTACATAACGTTTAAGACGCTCTTACAATCCATAATCTCACTCCGTCTCCTTCGTAATAATTGTAAAGACGTGTGTGAGGAGTCAGATCTTACAACGAGAATCAGAGAGGCAGGAACAGGTATTGAACATCAGATAGCATATTTCACTCTCACGGGAAAATTAACACCAAACATATTGCAACTAAAATTTTTCCGACATCTAACAAGATACTTCACCGGACTACCATAATACTGATCCTGTTTCTCTCTTCTCGAAATTCATAACAGATTGTTCATTGTGCCAACAATCCACGAACATGATCAATTCGAGGGAACCAAAGGCAACAACTCTTCCAACTCTATGACTGTCCCAACACGAATGACAAAGGGAATCTGTCACCAAGAGATGGATGCACTCAGCCTCAAACAAGTTTTATTTATTATATCTCGTTTTTTAAATCTAACATAATATATTTCGATATCACGTTACTGAAGAGGGCTCTGTGTAGTCGAAACGCGTTTAACATAATTTAATTTTATTATACTTATAAGGAATGCATTGTATCAAACAACACGCTAAAATACATATACTTTAGGCTCTTAAAAGGCTTACTTCAACACTCTATGATCTTTATCACGGAGCCGTAGGAAAGTTCCTAATTCTAACTTAACTTCAATTTTTATTATTTATTTATTCATTATTTTGTTATTATTATTTTTAATTTATATACATATATATATATATATATATATATATATATATATATATAATGTGCAAATGATTAACTAATCAGTACTCACTTAACATGTAATCCTTTCAGTTAATTTGTAAAATAAAAATAAATAATTTATATACATTATATAGTATATTAAATGTTTTTTACTATACTATAAAAGCTTATTTTTTAAACTTGATTTTAATTCGAAATCTTCGAAGTGGTAAAAAATATGAGCCCTAGTTTAAATGTTTATAACTTTTGATAGAAGCATTTTCAAACAATTGTTTCAGATGAAATTTACTTGTTTTTTTCCCGTAGAATCCAAATAAGCAACATTTTATAGGAAGTTCCATTTAAAATTATGAAGTTACTTCCCGCCCCCCTTAAAGAGGAAACGAAGGTTTCATGTTAGTGTCGTTAGAAAAGCCCCTCGAAATACATGAAATATTCTCAACAACTTTTTGATTCAACAAATATTTTTAGAGTTATTGGCTTGTAACAGAGTACTGGGACCCTGTATATGTATGTATACGCGCGCGCGTGCACGCACAAACACTTTTAATAATAATGGAAAATGAAGAAGTAAAAATTAAAAAGTAGAAAGAAATTACAATAGTAAAAGTACCTAACAAAGAAATTACAGGATCATAAAAATTATAAGTAATAGAGAGCAAAAGTAAGAAACATAGCGATGAAAGCTAAATAAAAATCGTAGGATGATATTGGATAATTTTTTTTTAGAAAAGTTGCAGAGAAAACCAGAAATTATTCTAGATAAAGTCTTAAATAATATACAAAAAGGAAAAAATGCCTATTGAAATTAATCAAAACAGTAAATTACACACCCCCACCCTCCTCACACACACACAAACACACACACACACACACGCACACACACAACACAACCACGTGGTGTGCACATAATAAAAAATTATATTTGTAGTGTAATTATAACTATAATAAATATAATAAATTGTAGTGTAAATAACTATAATAAATTGTAGTGTAACTTTTAAATGTCACTCAACTCTCAAAATAATAAAAAATAATGCAAAAGTGTATTAATTAAATGATATTTATTAATAAAAAAAATTGCGATTTTAATTTTTAATTATTGCTTTTATTTTCTAGAAAACTTTTTTATTTTTAAAATTTTTCTATTTTTCTTTAAATAAACACAATAATAAAAAATTGTGAGAGACTTGTGAGTTTTATCGAAAAGATCTCTTGATCTCTCGATCTACGATCGATAACATAGAATATAGAATATAAACCTACAGCTCTCTCGCGCATATCAAGTAATGTGATTCTTATTCTAAGTTTTCTCTTTTGAAATGTATACAGAGTTCATGTTCTTTTTGGTTATTCGCCATATGCGCGATGCCTAAGTCTAACGCGTTTAGTTTTGTCCGCCAATATTAGAAATTCCTAATTTTGTATAACTCATTGCCAGTTTTGTCTAAAATATAAGTGCTTATATTAAAACTGATGTGCGCGCGCAGTGGTCTTATTTATTACAAGTCTCTGTCAAAAATCTCAGGAATTATATACGTAATAATCTCGGGAATTAATTTATCTATTTTCTATTAATCTATTTCAGAAAAATATCAATCTTTACTTAATTTATTTAAAAATTATAGCAAATATATTTTTTTTTTATGAGATATAAATAGTTTCAGACGTCTATTTTATGTAATATTACAAATTTCTCATATTTTTAAATGTATCAAGAGACACTGTGTAGCGTCTCTGAACAAGTATATGTATATATTTTGTATATATGTATATAATAATGTATGTATATTCATTCATGAATAAGACGCTAGTGCATCCTTTACCCCTGTTCTACAATGAGTCGTTAGTCGCAAGTTGTAAACGAATAGACCAATCATATTCGATTATTCTTTTCTAAATTCAACTATGATTGGTTTATTCGCTTACGACTTGCGACTAACGACTCATTGTAGAACAGGCCTTACAGGAAAGAACACACTTCTTTAGAAATAAACCATTGAACTTTTTAAATAAATCAATGTTACTGAAAGATGTGAATATTGAAGATTACATAGATTTTTTTGATTATAATGATACATAATAAAGTAATGTACAGAAATATACTTAGTGCACAGATATGCATATAGCATGCATTTTTCTGTCCAATTTATGTCATTTAGATTTATCATCATCATCATCATTTGTCGTCGTCATCGTCTGCAAAATTTTTCTTGTTAGTTGGTCTACCATGTGCTCGCTGCGAATAAATAAGAGTCATACTAGACATAGTTTACTGATTCAAATTTTTTATCAAATTATCCTCCTAATGAATTATTCTAAATTTGTACATGGAGTAACGACTCGGAGTTTGGTATATGTCCAAGATCGACCTACAATTCTAGTCTAAACAGGGTGAAAAGAGATGAAAACAGTTTTCCAAGATAAGAAGGAAAAAGAGTAGTGCGATAATTAGTGTCTGAGACGTAATACTCGTAGTGGTTTCACAAGGATTAATATCAACCCTCCACTTTTTTTAAAAAAGAGAAGAAAAATTTGAAATTACAGTTAAGGCTTAATTCGTATTTAATTTATCATGATTTAGATTTCTATTTACATTCAGGGTAGCTACTTCACTTCGTTTATTCTAAAATTAATAGTTAAAAAGTTATAGATTTTTTAAATTATAAAATTTACAAAAAGATGTTCTATTTTGATAGTACGTCTTTATGATTCGAATTTCAGTTTAGTCTTGAGTTGCTAACTCACTCCAAAACAAAATAAAACTGAAATGTTTGGACTTATTATGAGTGAGGGGGTGATCGAAGAAGATTAGCACCTGAGGATGAGTGTCTATAAGCAAAAACGTAATAATATGTAAGTAAAAGACAATGAAAAATATTATATATTGGAAAAAAGAGAGTAAAATTGCCATTGTGTTAGTGGAAAATAAAGTTAACAAAAATTCGTGAAATTCGCCTAAAAAAAACATTAAAAATCTAAAAAAAAAACATTAAATATACATGTAAAATATTTTTACATACAATTATTTATAATAATATTAAGTAAAAAAAATTTTTATTTAGAAAACCAAATATAATGCCATGAAAAAAATAAAATCAAAATGTTATTTCAAGTATAATATTTAATAGAAAAATAGACAAAAAGGTAAAAAAATATTTATTAATTTAAAAAAATGCAAAGTATCAAATATATTATAATACCATGAAAGAAGTGAAAATGATCAAAATATTATTTTACAAGTATATTTATTATAATAAATATTATGTCGTAAAGTATAATTTATGTAAAATTGAAATTTAAAGAAATGTGTACAATATTTGAAGAAACTATTTTTCAAAAAATATATATTTTATAAATAAATATTTTGTTCCTTTGCGTAAATTATTACTTAAAATTCTTTTGCATAATTATTACTTAAAAAATTTTGTGTAAAACACTACGCGAAACTATACTTTTATTTTTATATTTTTAGCGTCTTTTTTAAATGTCTTTTTTACATTTTTATTGTCTTTTTTTAAACAAGTATAATTCGGTTTTAACATTTTTTAAAAATAAAAAAATTTTTTTATTTTTAAAATAAAAAATTTTTTTGGGGAAATAAAAAATTTTTTTCTTATAAAAATAATTATTTTTCGAATTTTATGTTATTAAAGATAAAATATATTTTCAATTAAAAATTTGAATTTTTAGTCTTAATTTGATGACGCGTTTTTATTGGCTGAAAGTATAATGAAAAGTGTAATGTCATACATACGTTATATATATGTTAGTTGATAGATGTAATAAGAAAAGACTAATATAGGATTCACACTGATTGTGAGTTTGATACCATGTACGACGTCTTATATCCGATATGATTGGTTCTTACCTTTAGTTTTTGTTAAATCTAAGTGTAAATCAATCATGTTGAATATCGGAATGTCGTACATCAGAAATCGGACTCAGTGTAAATTCTGCATAAGCAGTTATAAATATTTATTGTAGTTTTAAATAATACCAAGTATCTTTAACCCCTTTTCGTACTTTAACGAGTGTGATTCGTGATGAAGATTTTGGTCCAAACGTAAACATCACGAGTAGGACTTGTGGACTGAAAATCGGGCCAAGCGTAAACATCACGAGTCAGACTCGTGGACTAAAAATCGGGCCAAACGTAAACATCGCGAGTCAGACTCGCAAATTGATTTTTTGCAAGTTACGATCGTCATTTTGTTTTAGTTCTTACCAGTACGCCACGAGAGTTGGTCACGATTCTTATAATCTGCGTTACAAAGCAAGCGTGCTAGTGGTTTTGTACTTTAGTTTTTGAAGTTAGTTTTTGAAAAAAGTTTTTGTATAAACATCTAATGGCTGAATCATACCGGTCGTTCCGGCAGAAATCGTCAAAATATTTATTTCTTTTCCATGTTTATCAGTGGTCTTAAATTTTTGTTCGTTTTGCCCCGTCCATGAATCTAAACACAAGACAGATTTTTCATTAGTGTTAGGTAAATAAATTTGTTCAAACCACCTAATTGCGAGCTCCAATGTCAATTTACCGGAAGTAGAAGCTAAAACGAGAATATTATCCGCTTTGTATAAATCTTTTTCAATTTTTGGTCCGAATGTACCATCTTTTTCTTTTAAAACTATGAACAAAGGAGACGTTAAATGTCCGCTGGCAGATATAATGGGCTGTATCGTATAACTGTGGGTTAGAGAATTCAGGGATTGTGCTAAAGTTTCAACTTTTGATGTTCCTATGAAGGATAATGTACGTCCTGCATGCATTTCCAAATTGAAACCTGACTGATCAGAATTATATGAATTATTTTCTCCAATCAATGCAATTTTCGACTTCACATTCTCCACAAATTCGTTAGCTTTTCCCCTCAATTCTTCTTTGTTCGCTATTTGCGTTCGCTATTTGAGTGACGAATTTATTAATTTTTCGTGAAACAATCCGGTGTCTTATTTTAAAATTATGAATCCATTTCGAAGAAGCCATGAACAATAAATTACAATCATCTCTCGCTTTTAGAGCCCATCTTTTAATATCTAGATCATGTATTGGTACTGATTTATCCAATGCATTTTGAAATGTATCTAATACACACTTGGAAATTTGTAATAACTTTTCATTTCTCGTTCCACCTTCAACAATTTGTGTTTCCCATTTATATAAAAGTTCCCTGTTTGTAACTTTTTTGAATCTGTGTTTTACAATCTGTTAGTGATATGCATTGCATCATGTTACAATTTCTCTGTATTTCATAGAACGGTATGCTGCACCCCGAAATCGGAGTGTAACACTTGGGTAGGTTTACTTGTCAGAACTTAATCAGTTCAATTGTATTGAGATTCAATAATCTAAGGATATATTTCTGAACTCATCGATTCGATACACGGTATCGCTGCGCATACATTTAGTGCACTACTTATACAAGACACTTATACTGTGGCACTACTATGTCTATTGATATTGCATGCGTCCCGGACAGACTCATGACATACTAATGCATTTTTTTGTGATAACTTGCCGTGTGTATGTGCATATCTATGTTAGTGTAACGGAAAAGTTAAGTAGCGTAAAATATGCTGCTACGAGGAGGAAAGAAGATAACGCATTTGTGATTGCATTATGTACACTGGAAATATTCCATTACACGTTATGAATAAATGTATATTTTGTCACACATATATTATCGATTATTTATATAACAATAGAACGTTGTTAAAAGAAAAGAATATCATTGTTGTTATTCTGTTAATCAGTAAATCTTGCTTATGTTATGACAAAAAATTGTGATAAACAAAATGAGATTTATTATTTAAAAATGTAACTAAACTGGATAAATAATAATGTGCGGGCATAATTACTGTTTGGTAAATAAATTGACGGATATAAATTAAATTTATTGATATTGTATTTGTGGTCTCATTTAGAACATTATTTTGAGAATATATTGACCTAGAGTTAATAAATAAATTCATGTAATAATATAGTAATACATGATGATGGATAGATATATGTATTAAAAATAAAAATATAATTAATAAGTGCTAAAACACAAGCATCAGAAATTTGAAGAGTGAAAAGATTAATTATCCATATTAAACGTTTTAAATACTAAAAGTAAAAAGAGTTCCAAACTTCCATAGTTTTGTTGATATAACAAAAGTGTGTATCGATTCTTATAAGTACATAATTTACGATTAATCGTAAATCTTATCTATTTATCTGAATTATTAGAGTATCAGTTACGTCCAACATGATGAACGAGCTACAGGAAATACAGGAAGCTATCAGTCGACGAGACGTGATGGCTCTTACATCATGGCATCGTTCCAAAATGTTTGGCATCCTGAGTGAGTTTTGAAAGAGATTGACAATGAAAGCAAAAAAAAAAAAGAAATTTATGTCGTCGGATCTGTAGATCTTCATTCAAGAAAGCGCTTTCGTCTGTCGAGGTAACCGCTCTTACTCGAACGTGAGAAATAAAATTCAAATGCCGGATTTGAGCATGCATTATTCACGCCAAGAAAGATGCATCCGGTCCAACACGGAAAATAGAAAAGATGAATTCATCCAATTGACAGCCGTAAATTAAACGCACTTGTAATATTGATACTTACACACTTCTATAATATTAAGTATCTACAAGTATTTATAAGATTTTTGGATAATTTAAAAAAATGCATTTTTATTCTTAAAATAAAAAATAGATTTTTAATGTTTTTAGAGAAGAAAGACTACGGGATTTTTTGTGTAAAAATGATTTGCAGTATAGAGATTTTAATAAGGAATATTTTGATATATGGGGATTTCTAGATATTTGTTGTAATTTTGTCAAATCTGAAGATTTTAATTTTTTAAGATGTTTAAAATAAGTGCTTCAAACTTATATATATATATATATAAAAATTAAAAATATATATATATATATATATATATATAAGTTTGAAGTTTAACTAATCTTATTTTAAAAATTAAATAAATATATATAACAACAATAACACATCATCACAACACACACACATATATATATATATATATATATATATATAAAATTAACCTTTAACTAGATATAAAGATAAAATTATACTGTAGGTTTCAAATTAATTAAAATTTCTAAGTATACAGAAATAGATGAAAAGAGAAAGAGAGAAAATTTTGAAGACAAATAATAGACAAGCAATAAAACTATTCTATTTTTAGCGAAAGGTAAGCGATAACCATGTAAGAAATAATTCATTTCTATGTAATATGGGAGGAAAGATAAATCAATGTAAGATTTAGAAAGTAATAATAACAACGCAAGGTTGATAAATATTGTGCACGCAAAAGAACACTTTTATAAAAATTTATGATTCCCACTGGTATCTTCATGATTTACGTTCTTATGTGATAACTGTTCCCAGGAGCGCAGTCGTAGTGCTGAATGGAAAGCGAAGGTAATTGCTTGTCAGGAAACGTGAAAAATAAATGGCTTTGAACGAGTGTCGCGTCGTGCGAAATCAAAAGTTGGGACTTTTGGCAAATGTGGACACGGAGGTGATTCTTTAAGATCGTGCAATGTGTCACACGACCATGATAACGCGATCCAATTTTGTGGTCTATGCTGTACGACGGGAAGCTATTATTACACATTATTACGCATCCGGCAACTTTCCTTTATTAATCACATAATTTTGAGAATAATTAAAACTTGTAATATGATAGAGTATAATTAAACATGATAAAGGATGATGTTCTCTCCCCTTAGTAAATTAATACAAGCCGAGTTCAGATCTCTGTAAAGCAAAAGATTCAAACAAGTTTTGAATCTTTAATGCTAAAATGTTAACGTTTTATAAAGCGTTCTTCCTGTACATATATTAATTTAGTCAAGTTTAATGAATTTAAAAATTGTAGAAAAGATTTTCTTATATTTCACTTTAATATGGTCCTGTTTATCATATTTTCAAAGAATTCGGTTATATAGAATACTTGTTAGTTTTTCGCTCAACAGCTCACGCATCTTTTTTTGTTTTTATAGGCGTGTTCTTTGCAATATGTATTACGATAGGATTAGACCACCAATTGGTAAGAAGAGATATCAACTCTGATAGCAGGCAGAATTCAAGGGACAGTTAAAGTAAAAAGACTGCATTAGATTTCACAGTTCAAGATGACAGACCGATATAAAATGAGCATATAAAATAGCTTATTTGTTAAATCGCCTAGCAAGGGTGAGCATAACCTGGTAGCGAAAGATGGAGCAACACACGACATAAACAAATAAGTTCATTTTACATGGTGAGTCCGGTCTATTGCTTTCTACATGTTTATTCGCTCAAATGTTAGAATTAACGATATAGTTACATGATTACTATTACAAATTTTGCAAAATGGTACATAACTTTTCTTTTCAGTTTAACCCAATTTATTTCCATCTTTCGGGTTGGGTACTTTTATGTCAGATACCCTGTATAATTTATATTAATCGTACATAAAGGTTTTTTAATTTAACGTTTAGAAATAAAATATAAGAATCCTGTCTTTTAAAGACAAGAATCTCTAGCTGAAAAAGGACATTTTACGCGCGCGTTTTTAAAGTTTAAGAAAAAAGTAAAAATTTCAATTTTATTATATATTAAAGTACAAATAATAGATAGATGTTTCTGAAGCATGATTTGTCTGTAGTTTTCTATATATAATATTATGTCAATCTTAATTTCTCTACGATTCACAGAATTTATGCTGCACTTTATCCGTTAAGTATAATATTGAGTTGCCTGCAGCAACACAGACTTCTCTCTTTTAAGTCCGCGAAATAAATCTCGGCGCGAATAAAAAGAAGCCAGAGGAGGGGACTGATTTATGTGAATTTACTACGATTCCATGAATCTTACTCAAGCAGAAATACTACTTCCCTTAACAAATACATTTCCATGTTGAAATATTTCTTAGAACGTCAAAACATCTTATATAATCGAACAGAAATCTTCCATAATGAAGTTGTTTGTACATTTAATAATGCAAACATGATATTACATAATCAATATTGAGGATATTTCTATTTTTCTTCTTTTCAATTGAATAACTTTTGTACAAAAAAAAATTCAAATACAATTTTTAAAAAATTTACATCCGTTTTTCAGGAATTGTTTAATATAAAAGATGTTTAATTAACAACTGAAACTTTATTAAAAGTTTACATAGACTTTTTGCGATACAATAAAATCTTATTCTTTCAAACTTTATATAATATCTATAAATCTAATTGAGAAATACCACACTCAGTAAACCGGAGACAATATATTCCAATCGCTAAAGTAAATTAATTTATCTCTTCTAAGGAAGTAAATTGAATGCGCGTACGAAGTGTTAGAATACAGATGCAATTCAGAGTTATAAGTTTTTGTTAAAAGAAAGTATTATATCGCAATGACAAGAGCAATGTGTTACTGGAATTGTTTCCGCGGACGTAACTATATTTTGCTGACACGCTCCAAACCATTTTCGCAAACGATTCGGATCCTATATCACGTTCAGTACGTGACTTACAATTAGAGGTATCTTCCTATATCGAAACCTCGCAGTTTTTCTGCGCAAAGTTTTTTCGATACGCCCGTGTCAATTGAACGTGGCTGGCATTATATGTTTCGAGATGAAAGACGAGCTCAGTGGTTGGAAAATGTCTATCGAACTCCGCAAATTCCAATCTGTCTCTATAGAATTTTGTCAGTCAGTTTTTTTACGCTCCTTATCGAAGAGCTTCCTGCCGACGTAATTACGATCGATGATTCTAATCCTCGGTGCACAACATCAGAATATTGATTCCTCTCTTACTATAGTTCTAATTTTGGATAAATCTTTTGAGATTATCATATCTCATATCATAGCTTATGATATCTCAAATAAATAAGTCAAATAAGTCAAATAAGTCAAATAAATAATAGTCTATTTAAAAATAAAAGTTATTATATATATATTTTTAAATAATTATATAAACCTTGCTAAATATTGTCCAAAGTTCTTTAATTCTTTTAATCATGTTAGTCATCTCCTCAAAAAAATCAACAAAGTAGATAATTTTTAGAAAAAGTTTTACATTAAAAAAATTCTAACTTCTATTTCAGATTTTTTTTTATTAATAATTATGTAAAATTTGGTAAAAGTTTAAAATATGTTTCGTATTAATAATTGTTCTATAATAAGACATTTATTATCCGTAGTAAATACATGTAAAGACAAATAAAGAAATAATCAAGGACCCACAGGAACGAACCAATATGTTATTGTTAATGTTATTCCACTCCACGATTTCCTTTTTTCCGTAAACTCGATAAAAATTCTGTTAGATCTAAAATTATTTGTTAAAGAGAAAAATTAACTGCGCAAGAACTAATGACTGCAAATCGGTCAGGAATATTAACACAAATCCATACTGCCAAAATAATAAACAATAAAAAACCGGCGGTTGTTAATTAAATAGAGACATTTAGACTTTAATTGCTTTATGGGTTTTGCGCGATATACAGGGTGTTCTGGAAATGATTTCGGCGAAAAACAGAATGACTAAATAACGAAATTCTAATATAAAAGTTCTTCATTCGTTTTTGCGTAAGTCGCATAGTTGGGAAGTAATTGTTAATTAAAGAATTTTAATTTAAATCTGGTTAATCAGCAGAGCTAACACGTTAGTCGTGGCGCGGCTCGCGCGACAATAGGAGCATAGTCACGCCGCCACACACGACACATTGCATTATTTATTAGTTATTTGTGAAAAACTATAAAGCATTTATTTTCAACTAATACGTTTTTTATTTCAAAATTTCGTATTATATGTTTTATATCTCTTAAGTTGTAATAAGTATTTACAATATTAATTTTGTTGTGTTTGAATTGTACTCAATTTTTTGTTAATAAATTAAAATCAAAGCAAAAAAAACAAACAGTATGAATGTGCGGCGGCGTGATTCTGCCCCTCTTGTCGCGCGAGCCGCGCCAGTGGCTAGCGCATTAGCTCCACTGATTGGTCGGATTTATAAATTCGTTAATTAACAATTACTTCGCAATTATACGACTTACGCAAAAACGAATCAGGAACTTTCATATTAGAATTTCGTCATCTAGCCATTCTGTTTTTCGCCAGAATAATTTCCGGAACACTCTGTATATTATTGCTTCACCCGCGCCACAGATTAATTGTTAATTAGTACCAAGAAACCGCTCATCTCCTATTCGAAAGTACATGTAAATTTAAATATAAACGACTGTACTTATATGTGTGGTGATTTCCGCTCGACAATCATGTAGAACTGTTAAGTAGAATATTTGATGACACTTAATGACATTTAATGAAACAATCGATATAATAACCCACAATCCGGATGTCTGGATTTAGTTAAATCAGATAATAGATCAATAGCGAATAATTATCAGATGCAATGATAACAGTGATTTATTTTGTGCTATATATATATATATATATATATATATATATATATATATATATATATAAAACTATACTATATATCCCTCGAGTTCGTATATAAGCTGAGACAGTGCAATGCTCAATGTCAATTTTCTCTCAACTTTTCAATAGTCAGTCAGTCAGTTATTAGGTTGGGCTGTGCTCTGAGCGATTGTGATGGTTAAGGGTATTCGGGAGTGATGACAAAAATGGTGAAAATTTGCCTCAAAGTGGATTCTGCAGATTTAGTCATTAAAAAAATTCTCTCATTTTCAGATAGTTTAGAAGATTCATTAACGAAATAATTGAATAATAAAATAACACATGCTCTTATGGTCAAAAATATAAAAATTCACATGTTTCAATTAAAAATGGTGAAAAAAATTTGAAAAAATATAGAGAGAATAAAGAAATTTATTAAAAAATTACGTCAAAGTTCTAGCTGAATTAGGGTAATTAAGTGGATAATGTTAAGTGGGTAATTAATTTGTAATTTAAAAAAATGTGAATTTTTTATTAATGATGTAATAGATATAGATAGAGTAGCGACAAGTGGCGATAAGTTTGAAAATGGAGTGTTGAAATGTAGTAGAGGTTAGCAAAAACAGATCTGGCATAGTTTCTACATATAGGTATATACGAAATATCCTTAGTCCGTGGATCGTCAGTCGGGATGACATTAACATCCACCACTGTCTTTTCGAGAAATCACTTTATTATAAGTTTATCTACGTTGTTGTACAATATCAATTTCTGTAATCGAAGCACTCGTGGCTATCGTTTGTACGCTTAAGGCGCTCGTGGCCTTCGTCCTGGTCCAAGTAACGCCTGGGGACGTGTTGATCGATTCGTTTGTACGCTTAAGGCACTCGTGGCCTTCGTCCTGATCCAGGTAACGCCTGGGGACGTGGTGGTCAGACGACCGCGACAACGTCTAGAGCCGTAGCCGATCTAGGTCGCGGGTGCACACACAAGTCTTTTTGAACGAGTCCTTTCGGAAGATTTAGCGAGGTCTATATTCACTGCGATACTAGCTTATCGAAATACTGTGTTTCTCGAGAGATATTCAGCGAATGAATTCGTGAGCGATGGTCTCTAACGCGGAGGAGACCCGAGCTTCAGGCGGAGGAGGCCCTAGCTTCTTATTGGTTGTATTGAATGACGCACTGATGTACGTCCAATCGCGAGACGAATTTGATTTTTGAGACATCGTACCTTATTCACGCGACGGGATAATACGCGGCGCGTTTACTGTCGGGGGGGTTACTTTGTCGCGACGGAAAAATGCGGCGTGTTTACTCTCGTGGGGGCGACTTCCTCGTGCGGCGTGTTTGCTCTCGTGGGGGTTATTACGTCTTTTGTCAGTTGTGGCCACAACGAGTTGACCCGTGTGCGCATATTGTAATTTATGTATTCTTTCGTCTGACCTGAGATGTGATGCATCACGATGTTACGTTTAAATTTGTACGTTCTATGTATTTTTTATTTGTCGTGCACGACGTTATACTTTGCTGTGTAACATACTCCCCCCGTTGAGAGAGGATCGATCAACTATCGTTATCAACTATTCTTAAATTCGGTTAGCACATAAATACAACGTGTTACAATGTATATTTACAATGTTATTGTTCGATTGGAAGTGGACATATGCACTTCACTGATCGCTTTAGCTCTCCGGTTAGCGTCTTGATGGTGACGGTGCGTACGACGCCGTCCGCGCCAGGATGGATTTCCTTGATCTTGCCCAAGGCCCATTGCATGCACGGGAGGCCCTTCTCCTTGACGAGTACAATCATACCGACATCGATTTTGTCTCCGTCTTTTGTCCATTTGCGACGGATCTGTAGCTCGTTGAGATACTCTAGGCTCCATCGGGACCAGAAATCTTGTCGAACCTTGGTTATATGCTCCCAAGTAGATAGACGATTAGCTGGTACAGACGTGAGATTAGGCTCAGGCAAGCTATTTATTGGTCTGCCGATCAAGCAATGTGCAGGTGTTAAAACTAAGGGATCGTTAGGATCAGAGGAAATAAAAGATATTGGTCTGGAATTCAATATTCCTTCAACTTCTGTGGTAAACGTATCCAATTCTTCAAACGTGAAGAGTAATTCTCCAACAACACGTTTAAGATGGTGTTTGAATAGTTTTACCGTGGATTCCCACAAACCGCCGTGATGAGGCGCAATCGGAGGGATAAAATGCCATGTAATGCGATGTTCGAGAGAAAATGAATTAATACGGTTTTTATGTTCATCGGAATTGAAAAGCGCATATAACTCTTTTAGTTGATTGTTTGCACCGATAAAGTTCGTTCCGTTGTCGGAATAAATGTGTGTTGGGATACCTCGCCTTGAAATGAAGCGTTTCAAGGCTGCAAGAAATCCGTCACTAGTCAAATCACTGACCACTTCCAGATGAACCGCCTTTATAGCCATACATATGAACACGCACACATACACCTTAATTCGGTTTCGATTTCGATGTCTTTTCTCCTTGATAAAAAACGGCCCGCAGAAATCGATTCCTGTATTGGTGAACGGAAGTGTATCACGCACTCGGGCTTCAGGTAAATCAGCCATTTTATAGTTGACTGTGTCAGCTTTAAATCGAAAGCAACGTATGCAAGATCGTACGATTTTACGAACTTGATTTCGTCCGTCGATTAGCCAGAATTTCTGCCTGATAGCATATAAGGTCGTTTGAATACCTGAATGATAGTATTTTTCGTGTATTTCTCTTATAATGAGATCCGTCAGGAAATGACGACTCGGAATTAGAACAGGATGTTTTTGCGAAAAACTTAGATCCGATTTTTTAAGACGTCCGCCTACTCGAATCAAACCATCCTCATCGATGAATGGATTTAATGCGGCGATGTTATTCTTTTTTATCGATCGTTTATCTGAAAGCTCCTTTAATTCTTGTGCAAAACAAAGGGCTTGAATAATTTTTATTATCCTTTTTTCGGCTTCGTCTATTTCCTTTGCGCGTAACCGCCCTCGATACGTATTACTTGGTCGAAAACGTAAGCATAATGCTATAATCCGTAATAACTTCGAATATGAAGAATATTTCCGCAAAATAATGTCCGCGTTCGGATCCGTTATTAAACAGGTATTTTTTCTAAGTTCGGGTATTTCGTTCAATATAATTACGTCGGCGGGCATGCATTCGCACTCCTTCTTTATTAGCCACGATGGTCCCGAAAACCACGACCGGTTGTTTAAAAAGGTACTCGGCAGTTGTCCCCGCGAAAGCGCGTCGGCCGGATTGTCTTTTGATCTGATATATCTCCAACTCTGAGAGTCAACGAGATTTTGTATTTGAGCAACTCGGTTTGACACGTAGGGTTTCAAAAGATGGGGTGAAGTTTTTACCCAGTGCAATACGATAGTCGAATCGCTCCACAATGTTGTTTTGCTACATGAAAGATTTATAGCCTCGTGTACTTCATGATATAGGTTCGCTAATAAAAGCGCGCCGCATAATTCGAGCCTGGGTGTCGTAATGCTCTTCAATGGTGCAACTCGAGATTTAGCGCATAAAAGATTGCAACGTATGTTATTATATGAATCGCTCGAACGAATGTAGATGCACGCGCCGTAGCCTACGTTGCTCGCGTCGCAAAACCCATGAATTTGCACGTTGGTATAATTAGAGATTAATATTGACCGATCAATAGCCAATTCGTTAATCAAATTTAGTTGTGCGGTGAATTCGTTCCATTTAGTATGTATGCTCGCGGGAATGGATTCGTCCCAGTCCAGTTTGCATTGCCATAAATCCTGCATT
Organism: Crematogaster levior; assembly: GCA_901521435.1. Classification (NCBI taxonomy): domain Eukaryota; kingdom Metazoa; phylum Arthropoda; class Insecta; order Hymenoptera; family Formicidae; genus Crematogaster; species Crematogaster levior. The sequence goes on from CABEGB010001222.1 coordinate 85,893, forward strand.
AATTTTTTGGCATGTAATACAACGGGTCCTAGAATACCCAAAGGATCGAAAATCTTAGCTATTTCGGAAAGAATAACTGCTCGTGGTTCCCTTTGGTGTAATAATCGATGACTGAGAAGTATAAGACATCATTATGCGCGCGCCACGAAATTAACAATGCTTTTTAACGGACTGTCTTTATCGACTAAGAGGATTCATTACGTTTTCGCCCTAAGTCGTTAATAATGCACCTTTCGTTCGAGTCTTCACCGTCGTATATTGAATCCACCGAGTATCAAGTGATTATTTCGTCCTGTAATCTGTTTAGAAAAGCTAAAAGCCATTAAAAGCTTGGCACCCGTTAATAAATCATCCACGTATAAATGTGTTTTAAGAACCTTGTAGCGTTGGGATATTCCTTTTGTATCTTCGTCGTCTGCCACTCAGAATCAAAGGTATAAAGAGATACGGGATGAAGATACACCGAAAGTGAGAGTCTAAGTTAGGTTTTGATTTGATCCCTGATTTTCGTAAAGTAAGCGCTGATATTTTTGATCATTCTCGTGAAGTAATATCTAGCCGATATATTTTTCAAGGTCGGCTGTAAGGGACGTATCTGTAAGTGCGAATCTGAGTAAATGCATAACAAATTGTCTCTGGTATCGTAGGTCCTGTTAATACGTATCGTTTAATGATGTGCCGTTTTTACTTTTTAAGCCGACGCATCGAACACGGACCTTGGTACATTTAGAGCCTTTATCACCGCGATGCGGTATGTAAAACTGTCGTCATGTGGCCTTCTGTCGATCTGGACACATGTGGCCCAGGATCTAAATATTTCATGATTTGTGAATAGGCCGTCTTTAAACTATGATCGGATTCTAAATTTCTGCTCTGAGTGGAATATGGGGGCGTTTGAGAGCGATAGAGTGATTCACTGATTATTGCCTTGGCGGAACGGCAGCCGACCAAGAACAACGTCCGTTATCGTTTCGAGTAACGTTTTCGCGAAATGTTCTTCACAATCATTCGCCACGGATTTCTGGTTTATCTGTCGTTTTATCGTCCAAAATTATGATCTAAGAAACCAGAGTATTAACGAACATGTGTTGTTCCTTGCGTAATCCGGTGATGCGTTGCCGTTACCCGTTACGACCCAACCGCCGCGTCTTTGAAGATACAAATCGTGACTTTCAATGGATAAATTTATTTGACCGATCAGAGAATAATGATAATGTCACCCGCACCGATCATTGATCGAATGGACGCGGTATGTGAAATTTGGACGGCCAATCTGATAAGTTGAAGCTGGCATTTTGATCTATCTACGCGGGAAATATTTCAGAAGGAATGAAATCTGATATTGTTGGAATTAATAGAGCTTATGGTAAAGTTTTGTTAAATCTGTTGTGCAATGATTGAATAAGGATTTGAAACAACACCTCTTGATATTATTCCATGGAATTAATTGCGCTGATCGGTAGGTGCATGAAGAGTAGGAAGTCTTAAAGTGAACAATCTAATCGTTCAGAAATAAAATTAACGGGTAGCGCATGTGTCTAAGTTAGGTGCGCGACATTTTATTAAATTGTGTATTCGCGATTCCGTACAAATACCCGAAGCGGTTGTCATTAGCCTCGAGGGCAGTACGAAGGCGTTAGGTGAGATCGTAGCAAGATAGATCTATTATCGCTCGATGAACTACTAGTCATGCGGGTTTTCGTTTTGGAGCAGGCCGAGTTTTGTCACCGTAATTTGACGTCCGTCGCGATGGTGAAGCGTGGCAAAGGCCTTTGACAAATGGTGCAAGTAGTGTGAGTGGGGTTTGCCCCTTATGGAGCGCACTTAAAGGCGTTAAAGCTCAGTTTTTGCTGATGAGTTCTTGTATACATGAAAGCACGCTCAATTCCTTGAATTTATCGCACCTAAATAACCAATGTTGTTTGCTCTTACACGCTGGGGCAAATTTCTTTAAATGTAAGCCACCATAAAGATTTTATTAGATATTCGCCTCTTTTCGCCGTGAAGGGTTTCTGCTATGGTCTTCGATTGAACGTTTTATTCGGCTGCGCTCGAAACACGAACCGTGGCCTTTTATATGGTATTCGTATATCGTCGATTTTGGGGAACGTCTCGACTAAGGACTCTTCCCATTTTTCCGCGGTGTTCTTCGGTAATTTATATTCTCTAACAATGATTTATTTGATCCGACGTTACCCTAATCGCGTATGATAAATGACGCAACGTGTTGCCAGCCCTCGTCGGCGAGCCCCAGTAGATAGACCATCGGTCGCGTTTCCCTTCTAACGCGGTAGATTTCAAAAGTAACGATAAATGTGAAATTAGAATTCGCTTGACTTCGTATGCCCGTTTCAACAATTCCCCATGCCTTAGCATAATCTCGAGCCTTCGATCGACAATAATTTTATTTCCATATGGCTTCACTCGCTGATCGTAAGTACTGAAGTTTTCTGATGTCCGATAAAAACAGATGGATATTCACTATCAAGAGAAAGGCGTTCTAAAACGACAGCCAATTCCTCGTGTCGACCAAAAATAGGTGGCGAAGCCGGGCTGGTATTTTATCCGGCGGCTTCCCGCGACATTACCGTTCGTGCTGCTATGTGGGATTGCGTCATGAGATGTACCGGGGACCGCGCCCAAGATGAGAATTGTTATTTCCTTCGACCTGACCGACGTGAGAGTAAACCTTTCTTTGTATGTGCGAATTCTTTCTTCATGGGCTGATCCTTCGATCTAATAGTATAGTTCGTCATTATACTCCCTGTAAGCGCAGATACAGTTCAGCAACGTGTTATGCGCAATTTTAGCTTTGTCGCATTATTATCCTTTTTTAACAAATTTATAAATGTTAACTTGGTGTTTTTAACGATGTTGTTTTTGCAACAAAGTTTCGTTTTTATCGGCCATCGTAGTTTTTTTTTTTGGAATTGATAAATAAAGGAACCGCTTCGATCGACAACCAAATAAAACGTCGAACGTACTCTGCTGTTAGCTCTTTATCTTTCTTCTGCACAGTCTCCAGGTCCGTAATTTCCGTGCCTTTTCGTCTGAATGTGCTCGTGGCTGCTGCGTTAGTCAGCTCCCCTGCTCGTACAGTGGTGAAGTTGCTCGTCAGGCTTGTTCGTAATTCAGGGGTCGAGTTCAAACCTCACAGTATTGTTTGATTAATAATGGATATTAAGATCCACCACTGATTTTCGAAAAGACAGGTGGACGTTAACTGGTCCCGACGACGATCCAGGGCATGTTCATAACGGTGGTCATAGGGAATATTATTGGTTATGCTGACGATCATCGGAAAAGAGTTAAGATAGAATTCGATCTGCTGAACATTATTTCTTGTCGAGAAAAAATCGCATGTTATCGACTACAAAAAAAGATGGTTCAGTTGTAAATGTGATGCATTACATAACACAAGATCCAATTTGATAACATCCGATTTCCATTATATCCGGTTTAAAATTTATATTCGGAAAAAATAAATAACAAAAATTATTTAAAAATTTTTGTAGTGTTTTTGCTATAATCAGATATTGGCCCTTTTATTATCCAATAAACATGACGCTTCTCCGACCAAGATTTTCTCCTATAATCAAAAACTGAGAACCTGGCGGGTCCTGCCAGGTACAATGCACCCGCCGCGGTGAACTTAACCTTAATGAGTTCTAAATTTGATAATATCCCTAACTAACTAACCATATTAACCATATTATCAAAAGATATACTGAGATATATTAACAGTACATTTTTAGGTTTTTACTGGTCATCAGCTCATTTGAATTAATCGATTGATCATTTGTTTAACAGTGTGCACTTCTAACCACATGCCCGAAATAATAAAAACATAGATTCATACATAAAAACGGTAAGTTCACATATTCACAAAACTGGACGAATGGCAACAAAGAAAAAGCCCAAGGAAGAAGTACCAAAGAAGAAGAAAACCATCACAAGGAAACACATCAAGAGGATTTGAGTTCTGGAGCAATTATGTATTATCATAATGATTAATGACAATAAATGATCAATGATCTCAATATCAAAAGGATACAAAAAAACACGCAGACGTCCATACAGAGTGTAGCCCACAGAAACAACAACCCTTTTTGGTAGTATCACAGAGATTATTTGCCCATGTTACACAACGATAAACCTGATTACTTAGTAGCGAGCACGGCGATATGATGGGATACTATATCCGCCGCAGTAGTAAAGGAGGATGTCAAGGAAATAGCCAATAACGACATCGAACCCAGAGAAGTGCATACGTATGAGTGGAAGGTTATTGCAAGGAAAAGGCGAGTCCATTAGCGGACATACTGAAGGACAAGTCACAAAATTTTACGAAGACAAACATGAAGATGGCGATCACCTGTTGAAGAGCATAAAATGGTCGAAGGAAGAAGAAACCATGCAGGTCAAAATACTTCACTGATCTGGAAGATATCAGCACAATAACAAAGCGGAGAAGCGTATGTTCCTAAAATTTTTAAAAGTTGATCGTAAAGCAACGAAGGAACGTGAATATAAAACATAAACATATAAATCAAATGATAGACATTAATTTGCGTTCCTCCGCGAGATGTTTAAAAACTGAAAAATAAAAATATAGACATTTTAAATTAACTTACTATCAAGAAACTTAAAAATTTTCTTAATTATTATACATATAATATATATAATATATAGTGCTGTTGAATTACATGACTAAAAATAAACAATAAAGAAACTTAAAAGTGAATTCAAATTGATAAAAATAAAATATATTATTGAAGTAAACACACATTATTGCAAACGCAAATACGCATGCAAATTAAAAACGATAATGCAATAAATACAGAGATATGTTGAGCTAAATAATAAATAATTACAATAATAAATCATAACAATAAATTTAAAATTAAAATATTGTATCGGGATGACATAATATTAGGAAGCTAACAATGAATATTATTATAAATTATATTTATAAATTATATTATAAATTATATTATTATAATTACTGTCTAATAACTAAATAATCACGAGATGTTTCATAAACGCACAGAGGTAGTGATTTGTGTGTTATTATGAAGATAATAAATGTTGCAGCTTCAAAGACTGTCAATAAAATCATGGCAATTTCTCGAAGAGTATATACAACAACATGCACCTTGCATTTTAAGTATCTAAAAACTAATAATAGGGATGATAATGAAACTGTCATGAAAAAGTATAATTTAATTTGTAGTATATATTACAATTACATTAACACATTCACACACACGCACATTACATAGCAATGATCAACTGTTTATTACGTTCTTCTAGCTTCTTTGCGTTCCACTTCCTTGCCTTCTTCATGTGGGAAAGACTTGATTGTACGGATGATCGTAGATGAGATTAAAAATTTGAGAAAATTGTAAATTTTTATATTATCTTGCTTTATATATAAGTATAGGTGTTATTTTTAAATGTTTGCGACTTAGTACCTTTAGCATTTTTGGGGCATATAAATTTTCCGATTTTATATTATAGATGATTGCATAAATTTTTGGACTTTTTAAAATTTCGTTTAAGGGATTAAGATGATTTACATGAAGCTGGAAGTGCGAACACATGCTTTTTTTACCATATTGAATAATAAACCTAAATGCAGCCTAACAATATGCAATCCGTTGTACTTAGAAGCATTCAAAAGATGAATAGAAATAAAATAATTAACTACAAAAAAAACGAGCAGATTTTCGTTAAATTTTAATGTTATTTAAATTATTTTATGTTAACATTATTAATTACTGTTTTATTTCCCTATCTTGCTATCTAATAATTTCAAATAAAGTAAGATGTTGAAAATAAAGTAGCAATGACATACAAATAAGATTAGAACCTACCATCAGATACTGCCAGTAGTCAGAAATGATTTTGACTAATCTAATTTTTGGATTTTTGCAAAGTCTTATGTGCAGTCTTAAATGTTATGTGTTCTTATTTTATTTTAACTAAAATTTTGTCCAGTTAAAATAGACATGTAGTGATCTTTTCATTTCACCAAATCTAATCGATGGTTTTTCTTGTCTTTAAATATATCGAATGGTCGTGAATTGTGAGCGTAGCACAAATAAAGACATAACAACAAAGAATTTATATAAATTAAGTTCCATACAATTTAGGTGTCTATTCATTTCTTCAAATTTTTCAAAAATTTTATTTTATGCAATCCTTAGAAAAATATATAGTAATATCATTGTAAAATGTAAATGAGATTGTACATATGTTAATACATGTCTTACAATTTATATATAACTTATAAGTAATATTTTTGCACTATCTTATTTTTAACATTTTAATGTATTTAGTATTAGCAAAAATTTTTGTAATATTATTTCGAAATATTTATTGATTTTTAGATTTTTGATTTAAACAAAATATTATTTTAAATAATGCTTTTTCGAGCAGATTTGGTATATCTTTTTAATTCTTGTTTAAAAATATTAAATTAATAAAAGTAGTAATATGTTTTTGTTTTACAAAAATTAAAAATATTTTTGAAATATTTCTGGACTATAAGGGATACAGAAAATTATCATATTTTTAAAATACGTACTATAAAAACATATAACATTTATTCGTCATATTTATAACATAAAAACATAGATATAAAAAACAACATGTAAGAATAAAACAACAAGTAACAATATTTATATATACATTGGGAGTAAAGAATATGTCGAGGATTTAGTGAAAGTATCTCAGACTAGAGGTAAAAAAAATAGCTTTGTATTCGAAAGTTAAAAATGACCAAAAGTGAGTCGATACTCTATGAAATAAGACAGTCCTGATATTATTGAATGTATCGGAACAATCTATTTGACATTTTCACATTATAAACGCCTGTGTTTCTTGCATTGTTAAAAATAATGTGAAATCGAGTCGTTTGTTGTATCGACGTATACAGCAATATGTGCGTGCTACATATTTAAAACTACATATTTAAAGTAAATATGTTTCTCTCACTGAATACTAGCTTACCGTTTGACAGCTCAGATGAAAGTGCGTTATCGTTACATACCTTCTACGGCGGAGTATTAATGCAGTAAACTTTTTGTATGTAACTTTTATATGTAACTTTTTGTAACCTTTTCAGATTTTTCCTATTCTTATAAATTTGCAGTTTTCGAAAGCAATTTTATAATTTTTGCAAATACTAACAAATAATTTTCCAACATAATTACTCTAAAATCTTTCTAAGCAATTTATGTAAGTACAGGCAGAATGAATCATATCTAGATACTTAGCATTTCGTTACATTTTGTTCTATGATAGAACTAATGTACAAAACTGTAACGTGAAATAACGGAAATAGAAAAGTTATGGGAAAGTTCTCTTTCAAAGGTTTGGTGGGGGGGTGGGGGGGGGGGGGGGGGGGGGGGGGGTAGGTTTACCATGTCGACTGTTTTAAAAGATAATTAATTTTAGTGTTTCTCGAAAGTTATCGGTAATTCACTCAATGATCTTTTTAATGTCCCGACCAGTCCCCACCCCCGAATCCACCTCCGCCGCTGAATCCACCCCCGCCCCGCCACCGTGGCTCTCCAGTTGCCTAGGAAAAATACTGCTGCCGCCGCCACTGCCACCGAAGTCGTGTCCTCCGAAGTCACCACCGCCGCAAGCCACCGCTGAAGCCGTCGTGTCCCCTCCGAAGCCACCACCGCTGCCTACCGCCGTGAACGAGACTGGGGCTAGACACCCACAGTATATCCGCTGAGATTTCATATTTATCTCGCCGCCACCTCCGTGATGTATGTGTTTCGTAATAGTGGGTGGTGATAGTTTTGAATTGTATGGTACGTGGATGACATTCTCCATGTGATTTTGCTAAAAACGATGCGAATATTAAAATTCCGGATCTACTTTGGAAAAGGTAGGAAACTGAACGATTAACTCTATTATAATTATACTATATTTAGACATTCTATTTTCTCATATTCTTTCGATATCGCCAATAATAAGTTTGATTTAAACTTACTGTCCGCCGCCCCACTGGCGCTGCTGCTTTTTAAAAAGAATGGATTAAAAGAAGAGTCAACTGAAAAGTCAATAATATTGTTGAATTTTATAAAGACTGTTAATAAATTTATAAGTATTATATACAGAATTATAACAGAAATTATAACTTATCTATTTTAAAACTGCATACTACCAAAAAGAAGTCATTCATTTGTAACGGCTGATCAGCAATAATATGTAATAAAAATGATGTATGTTATATATTAAATAATAATAATTTGATTTGTAATTTCGAATAGTCACAATTCTCGCAAAGCCATACCTAAGCAGCAATAATTGCGGAACGTACAAATATCAAATATCATAATTGAAAACATAATCAATAAATTGCTTCCATATTTTTAACATCATTATTTACTATAAAAATCTAAATATCAAACACTTCTTACATTGTCTTCCCTCGATTACACAGAAATAAAAATAACTTTTCAATAACTTCGAAAAATCAACTGATTTTGTCACCGTCACACTTTTTACCGTCATGGCCGAAAATGTAGTAAACGCATCAAATTCTGAGACTTAACAAGAAGCGGTATGTATCCTCGTCGTTTCATTAATTGTTCCAGTTTTTAGATAGACCGGCGAGACAAGGGTCGTCGCTTTCCTCTGCCCTTCTACAGCAGGCGAGACGACGAAGGCGAAACGAGAGGCGAAAACCTATGAATGATCAACGGAGAACAACAACGGAGTTACTCCTCCGCTCGGTTTCCTTCGATCTGACGGATCATTTCCTGAATACGCGTACAAGCTTATACGCACGTGATAGAAGTTAAGAATGAAAGGGAGTATATTTTGTTACCCGCGTGCGCCGCACTCCCTGTGAAAGGAGTTGTTCGCAGCCTTCCCAAACAAAAAGTCACCTGGATCGCAGGAACAGAGAAGACAAGCGCCGAGGCATACTCCGCCTTCCTCCCCGATGCTTTTTATTTCCTCGTTCTCGATTAGTTTCTGTCGCAGGCGGGTCGTTCCTCCCTCCTGAAAGGCACGTCCAAGAAATGATGTAGGCAGAACGACCAAGATCAAGATCGATCGCAAATTGCGCAATGCGGGTGGACAAACACGAGTTTTTGTCTGTTCGTTCCTTTGTTTCACTAATCATATGCGTTCTCATGCGAGAAAGCAACAGTAACGTGTTCTTCCCCTGACTTAAACTTTGAAGATTTCTTTTCTTTAATTATGAGACAAATATGTTATTTATCGTTATTCTATTGCATTCATACGTGTGAAGATCTTCTTCAAATATTTTGAGGAGTCCTACATTATCATAAAGATTTGCCAGAATTGCAAATATTCATATTATATTATATATTATATATATAATTTATATAACCGTATTATATATATTTTGGAAGAAATCTAACATACATATAAATTGGAATGTATATATAATATTTTATTTTGAAATACGAATATTTAGTTATTCGAACATATTCACTACGGAAACACAAAAATTGTTTTATAGTGTAACATTAAATATTTATCAAAAAGCTGCATAAGCTGGCGTAATAGCTAATACATTTTTGCACATGTTTCTTTAATTGTTAAAGAAACGGAAGAGACATTTCAATTAAATAACTTATATATCCCAGGTGTCTGAATTCCCTTTGGCTGAGGTATTTCTTTTCTGCAAACATATTGTTACTACAAGCATGGGAAGAAAATTTTTAATAAGATATTTGTAGTATCGTGAATATTAGATTTTAATATTTGTCTATAGTGTATTTTTAGTTTTGCAAAGATTTTCGTTTGTCCAGTTTTGCAACAGTAGAGATCCGCAAGGAGCGGAACATACATAGAAATCACACCGCAATAAATTGTAGAGTATAAATTGCAAAGATCCATTCTGGACCGAATCTGGCTGTTTACGTGAGATGACAACATTACTTTAAATAAACTAACATATAAAAGTTTAGATAAGACAAAAAGTCTGTCAATATTCTCCCGTTTCAGTATTCTACTTGAATGTTTAGTGATTGCCGCCATTCGTTAGCAAATTACTGCTACAACATCACATATGTTTTACAATTATAATTACTATTGGTGAACTATAAAACTATTGCAGAAAGTGATGGTATATATATATCATAATTATGTATCTGTATTTTATGCAAAAATAACATTGCGCAAAATTTTCATACATATAATGTTGGAAAATATTTCATGTTTCTATCCAAATTTAATTACTGTTAGTAATTATTATATTTATAAGTTAGTAATTATAACATTAGAGATAAATTTAAATTATACAAAAATAATTTGAAAAGCAAAGACTAATATTTTTATAAGATTTGCATAATATAAAGAATAATAAGAAAGTTTAATTAACATATAATTGTACAGATTTCATCGAAAACCGATTAATTAAATGGAGTAACACCTCTTTTCTTCTTTAGAGACTCTGCAAATTATTTTTATTATTAATTATAAATTTGCGTGTGAAAGAGAATAGCATTTTTAAATAGCAGTTTTAAGATTTAACATTGATAAAAATACATTTTACAAAAGCAATTGTCTCTCCCTCCTTTAGATCTATAATATTTTTATATCTATAATATTTTTACTTTATATATTCATAATATTTTTACTTTTTGTTTCTTTTCGTATTCTTTATATTATAGCATACTGTGAGAAAGATCTTTAATAAATTTCGAAAATATAGATGAATATTATAACCATCAGATGGTTTTTAATTAAAAGTATGATTAATACGATGGATACAAATGTGGATTAAAAAGTATACAATTAAAAATAATGACAATTATGATTAATTAAAAGATTGATATGATTTCAAATATTTATATAATTCACACGGATTTAAAAGCTATGGGCATGACAATTTGGCATTTTGTTATATTAAAAATAATACGAGCGATAAATGAGCAAAGGAGTTAAAATATAATAAAAAGTGAAAAATCGGATTTAAAATTATAAACTTATAAATCATTGATTTATTTTTACTAATTTTAAATTTTTAAAATGTATAAGTTATAGATGATTAACAAATCATTTGTTTCTATTTCCTCTCATACTTTCTGGCACGTGGTTTCTTTAATGCATTTTTCGTACTATTTTCATTTTTAGGTTGCCAAGTCATTTTTATTAATTGTAAAAATGTCATACTTTGACTGATTCTCTATAATGACAGGAAAACCGTACTCAACGTATAATAATAATGCTAAAAAGTGCAAATCTATCTGCAATAATACATGCATTACTTTGCAGGAGAGACAAAGGAAATAAATTTGAAAATATTTTAATGACATAAAGCAGGAACTGTTTTAAAAATTTTATGCAAAAATCGTTTAAAATTACTCCTTTATATCGCCAACCTCGAAAACTTCTGCAATTTGAATTTTATTCATTCTTTAGAGAAACCTTATAAGTCGAAGAAAACCTGTGTGAAATCAAAGAAAAAGGAGAGATCTTAAAATATTTTCGAGCGCGCTGCTATCTGCAATGCATCTCTCACAATCAAATTATTTAGAAGATATATAGAGGAATATTATAGTTCAAATATGTTCAAGAGGTTGACAGAAGAAGGGGGATCTCCCAAGCGGAATTGTTTGAATGTGTGCAAAAGTGATTACAGAAGAAGAGGTTCTGCTGCTTGTAGTAAGATTAAAAGAAAAAGCTCAAAGAGAATAGGAATGAAGTTATTTTTAATCTTTAGGCACGGCAGAAATGTAATGTCAAGTCATATAAAGCCAGCCTTTTCTAGTAATGAAGCCACGAATTTCGATAGGTCACGGTGAAGTTTCACAAGTCACGTGACCCCCTCATCAACCAACCGAATTCGGGCAAAGCCAGAAGAGCCCCGGCAATTAAGGAGGACATTTTAAAGGCAATCCGGCCATATTTCAGAACCATCTCAGTCTGGCATCTTGATGGCTCTACAGGCGCCAAAAGCTTATAAAAATAAATCCAAATCTTTACTCTGCCAAAAAGAGCATGTTTTTCAGGCCTTTCTTTAAATGCACCAGACCGCAGCTGGCAAAACAACCGCAAACTCTTTGCCAGAACTTTCATTCCGCAATCGCACACATTCAAATCTCTACTTATTTTTATAATTCTAAGCCGCCCAAAACCCACCAAAATTTGTGCCTGCGAGTCTTTGACCATTATGAATTAGAATGTCTATATATTCTAAAGTTTAATCAAAATCTTTATATGACTCAAATTTCTAGATTCTAAAAATTCTTCTTCGATTTTTCCTCTTTTTCTCCTTCTTCATTTGCTACAAAAACAAATAAACATATGGACAAACGACAATAAATACTGCTAGCAACGCTTTTCTTTTTATAGTGAGAGTGGAACGTCATCAACTTTAAAGTTTTAAAGTTATTGAAGTTTTTATTAAATTTTTCTGTTATTCTGTTTCTTTTGTCGGTAAGTTTAATTTATTATGTATAATCGTCAACATTTTCATATATGTAAAATTCACCTTTTGTCGAAACTTAAAAGTTTGAATTTTTCTGCATTTCTTTCATAATTTGAAATATTTGTTAACTTGAAAACCTGATAAATTGTTATTTTTATTTAAGATTCGAGTGAGGAGGTGCTGTATATATTTTTAGAATGCGTTATCTATGATAAAAATTAGTCTAATCAATATCAGGACAAATATATAAAATATATAATCCATTTTAAAATGAATATGTAAGTAGTATAGAAAATCACAAGAAATAGGCGTGTATAAATGTAGTATACCAGTAGCATACATGTAGTGCACAATGTAGTTTGGGGTGCCACACTATTGAAAAAGGTAAAAAGGTTAATAGATTACGGAAGCGAAGCGGGAACTATTTCCTTCCTGAAGAAGCGCGCCGAGCGAGCCGATAGTAGAGGCGTACAACCACGAGGCGATGACCGGCAACCACTCTCTGAAATTTGGCGTCACCTCGCACGCATCAGGAGAAAGGAAATCGATCTCGATGTAAAGCTTGGGTGCGTAAAACGCGCGCAAGAGCAAATTGTAACAACATGTCGTGCCGCGCCAGGACGCTGCGCCGATGCTTGAGCAAGAAAAGAAAAACGAGTAACACGCGATTTATTCTTTTCCTGGCAGCCATGCGAGAAGACCGTGACATGAACTTCATCGGAAGTTCAATCCGCAGGAGGATATAGGGAATGGGAGTGAATCAACAGGCGTTCCGTCAATAAAGTTCGCTATAGAAAAACGTCACGTTTAGACGAATATTAAAAATGGCATGCTCTTTCTGGATCAACGTCAGTACTGGACATTTGGTGTGTGGCTGCCAACTTTGTTCCACAATTAATAAAAATGATTGCAGAAAATAAGGAATAAGGAAAAGGTAACTGATATTTAATGGTAAACTAGTATCTATTAAAAACCACTATATATATTGAATGTTTAGGAATCGGCGCTAAAAATGCGCTACAATGAGAAAATATAATGAAAGATGTATTTTAGTTATACATTTACTCTGATAGTGCATTTGTGTTTATAATTTTATATAAGACAATTATCTTGTGTAATAATATAAGATGTTGATGTAAAATTCCATTACATTTTCATCAATATAGAGATTGCAGTATTATAAAATATTTTATTATAATATATTTATCGTATATAAATCTCAACTTCAAATTAGAAAATTATAAAAATAAAACGAGAGTTAAAAATTACTGTAAAAACGGAATTAT
>CABEGB010001223.1:0-79906 GCA_901521435.1 Crematogaster levior
TGTCTCTTGATATTAATCTTTATGTAATATATTAAAGATATAGCATTAATTAAAACAGTTGTTAGTTCACTAACATTTAATATTCTTCTAACATTTTTCTTATCATTGTTTATCTATTAAGAATATGGCATATCATAACTAGGTATATTTTTCGTTTAATATAAAAAGTAATAGTATAATTAGATATATTTCATTATTTTTATGTTATAATTTCTTTTTATAAAAAAAAGAAATAGCCCAGATAAACTTGGATTAAAAAATATGGCATATTCTAATTGTGAGGAAGATATTAATGCATCAATACGTTAACTGAAATCTAGAAGAAACTTGTAAAGAAAAAAATAACTTGTGCGAAGAGAAAGAAATAGTCTTGAGAATGTAATTTTGAAACAAATTTGAAGTTATTATTAAAATAAAAGGTTTCATAAATAAAATTTCATTTTAAAATAACTGTTTGCAATTAAGTTTTATTAATGTAGGATCTTAAAATTTCATTCTTATTATAAATGTGTTAAATATTTATGTGATCGTAATGTGCTGAGTGGTAAGAACAAATCGACAACTAGCGGCGTGGTGTAGTGAGTAAAGCGCTTAACTATGATGCTGTGTGTCGTTGGATCAAATCTTACTTTCGCAAAATTTTTTTTATCTTTTATTTTGTTTATTGCAGCATATTATTGTGTACATTACATTTATATATATGTATATATATATATATATATACAGTGTCCGATAATTCGAAGTATATAGAGTAGGTTAAACTGAGCATAAAAGTCCTGTATCATTTTTTGATATTCTTAATATTTACCGATATATTAACAAAAAATGTCGGCGAATATTGCTCGCGCGGCGAGAAGGACGTCCCACCGCTACGTGCTCACTATTATGTGGCGGTGGGAGATAGAGCGGTGGGATTATACCAATAATTCGGCGCGGTCGCCGCAGTGTTCTAGTATTACGCTCGTAGGCTCCTCCCACCGTCTCACTGCGCGCTTAGTGAGCACGTAGCGGTGGGACGTCCTTCTATGCGCTTTCCTGTTAATATCTCGGTAAATATTAAGAATATCAAAAAATGATACAGGACTTTTATGCTCAGTTTAACCTACTCTACCTGCAGTTTACGGGTGGACTTCGAATTATCGGACACCCTGTATATATATATATATAACCCCTATAAAATGAAGCTTTTTATGTTGCTATAAAATGTATTACGTTTAAAAATTTTATAACTTATTAAACGTTTTACATTTTACTAAAATTTATGTCAATTTAATTTGTTATACAATTTACACAATTTTAAATTGCAAATATACTAAGCAATAAATATTTCAAATTATTTTTTACTTGTGCTATAATTTTTATTCTTGCCACAATGAATTTATTTAAAATAAAAATTTTATGAGTTGCACAAGTTATAAAAGAAATTAATTTTTATTTCTTACTTTTCAACTTTATGAAATGTAAATTGCATTAACAGCTGAAAACAACTGAAAATAAAAATTTTAATAACGTAACATGTAAAACATGAAATAAATAAATTGTCAAATTTTTAATGTAATAAATTTTATAATAAAAATAAAACATTAGTTTTGTAAGTTATATATTAAAAATTAAATGTACACAATAATGAGCTGCAATAAATAAAAAAATAAAACAAAATTTTTGTGAAAGTAAAATTTGAAGCAACGATACGCAACATTGTATTTAAGCGCTTTACTCACTACATCACACCGCTGGTTGTTGATTCCATCTTATATCGTTCAGTACATTACTGACAACACAAATCTTTTTTAACATTTTTCTCGCAAATGCTTGAGAGGCGCATCGTATCATTTTAGCACGAATGAGTATAGTAAGGCTGAATTAATATATATATAAAATTTAGTGAAATGGAAGGTCTGTAACATATATTTTGCGCGATTATTGATATTATTCAAGATCATTATTAAAATATATAAAAATTTTGTCAACATTATCTCTTTTTTTATAAATACATTCAGAATCAAATTATGTTACTATGTTAATAAGAAATTTCAGAAATCATGAAAATCTTTATTCAAAAATGCTAATAATAATCATTATGTTGTAAAAATGTATACATATATCCTTTTACTTTTATAAACACACACACATAATTTCTTTAATTACTTTTTTATTAATACTAAATATTTCTATTATAATAATTAATTATTTTTATAAAAAATAATAAATTTATTATGTTGTAATTCTATATTTTCTAACTATTCTTATATTTTATACATTTTCGTAACATTCCTGTAACAATCTATTTACAGTTTTAACTGTTCAGTCGTCGTACTATATTTTGTTACATGAGTCAACGCTTTTCAAGATCTCGAAATAAAAAAATAAATACAATACATATAAAACATAAATATATAATAATTGCAATGTATTTGACACAGCGCGACATGAACGTTAACATAATACAATGAAATGTGTAGTAAAACAGCTATGTTCGAGCATGTGACATTACATTATTTTTATGTTTTTTTATTTGTTTGTATTGCAGGAAATACTAAATTAGAAAAATGGTCTCCCAGTTCAATTCGACGTGCTGGATTATGCGAGGATCATTTCCATGAAGAATGTTTCACTGCCAAGAAAGATTTGAAGCGTAAGTCTGTACCAATTTCTTTTAATGAAATTGTATCTAATCAAAATGTATCTAAACAAAATGAAAGTAGAGAAATAATCCAAACTGAACAAGTGCCTTATTATAAAGAAAAACAAATACAATCAACGGAGATTGCTGCGTCAACATCATCTGCGCCTATTTTTATTCATGATGATGTTATAGTTAATGAAGATGATGATGTAATAGTTAATAAACATCCATTACAACAATATCCTGTGCAATATGAAGCAGCACATTTAAATTTTGATATCTCTATGGAAGAGGAAGATATTACAGAATGGATGTATCTTGAGCCATCAATACATGAAAGAGGTCTCTCGCCTCTTCCATTAAATAAAATCACAAAAGATGGAAAAAATGAGCATCCCGAACTCTGTGCACATAAAAAAGTGCCTCTTTCGTCAAATCAAAGTAAAGAAGGGAAAGAAAGTAATATGACAAAAATAAATAAATTAAATTCAAAAATTAAATCTTTGAAATTAAAAAATATGAAATTACAAAAGCAAATAAGAAATTTAAAATATCGTTTAAAACATCGTACTGTATTAATACGTAAAATGCCAAAAAATAAGAAACAAAAGAAAAATGTGTTAAAAATGTTGATAGATGAACAAAATCTACACCCTGTTGCAAAAGCCATGATACATTTACAACTGCATATACCAAAAGCAATATATACCGAAGAAGAAAAAAATTTGGCAAGGCAATTATATTATTATTCAGCTGCTGCTTTCTGCCGCCTAAGAAAAGCAGGCTGTAATTTTCCCGGGCAGCGAACTATCAAAAGATGGCTGGAAGAATATAATGTACGGCCAGGATTTTGTGATTTTATATTTCAAAAATTGAAAGAAAAGATTTCTCAACTACCGATAGAGGAAAGAGTATGTGCTTTAAAATGGGATGAAATGGCCATAAAACCTTATGAAGAGTATTCGTTGAAACAAGATGAAATAGAAGGCCTTGTCGACCTTGGATCTTTGGGAAGAACATCAGAAAGATCCAAATGTGTATTTGTTTTTTGTCTAGATAGCTTAAATGCGCGTAATGCTTGGCGACAGCCTTTAGCATATTTCCTCCCAGGAAAATGCATGAAAGCGGAGGAAATAATAATATTATTAAAAGAATGTCTAGACAAATTGAGTGAAACGGGTGCTAATGTGCAACTTGTTACATGTGATCAAGGCACGTGTAATCAAAGTGCTTATACTCAACTTGGTATTAACCCAGAAAATCCATTTTTTATTTACAATGGAAAAAAATATAATGCATCGTTTGATTTCCCGCATCTAATAAAAAGATTAGCAAGTTTCCTCAGAACGCACAGAAATCTGTACTGCGATGGCAAAGTTATCGCGTCATATTCGGATTTCGAAATGACATGGTCTATCGATAATGCCACAAAAGGACGTTCCAATTTATTATCTCATATCACAGAAGCACACATTCATCCAAATACTTTTGAAGCAATGAATGTTAAAAGAGCATTTCAAATATTCAGCCATACTTTTGCTGCTGCGATAAAAACAGCCGGCCACGAAAAAGAATTAAATACAATGACGTGGCAAGAGACCGCAAATTTTGCAGAACGCTTAAATAATGTTATTGATGCCTGCAACGCTTACAGTCTCAATATTTCATTTGGCGGCAAACGACCATTATCCACCAAAAATCCAGATATTGAAAATCTATTAAGAGATTTTGTAAAATGGTGTTCAAAATGGTCAAAATCAGCACAACATGTAAATCAAATGCCCTGCTTTAAAGGTTTAATCCTAACTATAACAGCTATTCTTGCAATGTTTGAAGACCTTTCAAATAAATATGAAGGATTTGAGCTTGCAACGGGATTATGTAACCAAGATTCAGTAGAACATTTATTTTCAAAATTAAGACAACGTGGAGGATTTAATCCTAATCCAACGGCAAGAATGATCCGATTATCTATCAGACATATACTTTCCACGGGATACATTCAAGCCGGTGACAAAGGCAATGTTCAATGTCCAGAAACTGAAACTCTTATAAATCAACCAAGTCGACTCGTGAAAAGAATTGAAAATTCAATAAATATGAATGCAGTAAATGCGAGCAATGGTGATGTAGAATACGATGAACCCGAAAGCGAATTGCTTACTGAAGATGTAAATATTCTTTTTAAAGAATGTGATATCGAAGAAATTGAAAGTATAAATCCACTTGACAGCAGTTATGACGAAAATGCTATCGCATTTTTTGCTGGATTTATAGCGCGACGAAGTATTGCAAAAAGTAATTGTGAGCATTGTCGCAATGATATGATGAAAACTCCAATGGATGAATCGACAGCAAATGAAAAATATATAGAATATCGTGAATATCCAAATGAAGATGAAGATGCTCCAACAGTAACAAAATTAATACGCCCGACAACTTTGTTTACGAATATAATGAAAACACAGTTAATGGCATTTAATCGTACGTGGCAATATTACTGGGCATCTACACAGATTCTTGAAAAAATTGTGACTGAATGTATATACGCAACGAATAAAACACATCCAGAGTGGCTAGATAAAAATCAAAAGTGTTATAATCATCGGATACAAACATTAAAATATATGATTACTATAAAATTATATTCTCGTACGAGATATAATAATCGTGCTGCAAAAACTAGTTATAAACTTTGTCCCAAAAAAGTTAAAAATAAGTTTTTAAGCACGTAAAACATTAATAAGAAAAAAGATAAAAGACAATACAAATTAAATGAAACAAAGACTGAAACTAAAAGAAAAAATAAATAATAATAAAGTATTTTAATAAAAAGAGCAGGGTATGAAATAAAAAATAAAAAAAATAAAAAAATAAAATAATGTAGAACGTAGTGAACATGCAAGAAAAGTAATATTTAAAAATTTGTATACTTAATATTTTCTTTATTATTTTATGCATCTTGCAGTTTTGTGTAAAAAAAACTACTTCTCATGATATCATGATGTTACATTTATTATGAAAAATGTTTATCACCTTATCACAGAGTCAGTGTTATTTAATAGTAATGAAAAAAAGAAGCATTTTTCAATTTCTTAGAAGATCGCAATTACAGTTGAAATAATTACATAAACCATTAACTAGCAGATCTGATCACGAAAAAAATAAATAAAGGGTTCTAATACGATCATAAGAAATTGTAAAATGTATTTTTTTATTATTAATAATTTAATACGAGATGCATATAATAATAATGAAATGATAAAAAAGTATAATTTAAGTAAAAGTATATGTGTACGTGCATATGGTATTCGACAATTACAGGGCAAGGCACAACGAATACCATAAAATAAATATAATGCAAGTGTTTTTGAACACTTCACTCAAAATAATATAAGATGTCTCAAAATATACAAAAAAGGGAAAAGAGACATCAAAAATATATAACTGATTTTTTCAGTTATTTATAGGAAATTGTATATCACATTTCCTCGTGATAAGATCTGCTAGTTAAAGATTTATGTAATTATTTCAGCTGTGATTGTGATCTTACATTATGTCAATGAAAATGCACACACATATACATTCATATATCAATCTATTAAAGAATTTTCAATTCTCAGATACGTTCTACATTAAAAGATTACAGTTTATTAAATATATTATTCATAAATATATCATAAATATATATAATGTATTTGTATTTTTATTTTACAAACCAAAGTTATGCTTTTTTAAGTCTCCGAAGTATCTTCTTTCAGGTGTACAGACAAGAGGTGGGGTTTTTAGTTGGTAGGCGGCCAGGACGAAGATGAGATCGATTTCTGATGAATTCGATTATGGATTTCTGAGTCTCGGTTGAATCCAACACTCCCTCTTGGTACGGGCCAAGAGGGGTCTTTGGAAGATTTTCCCCACCTCCGAAAAAAAAAAAAAAAAATTTTATGTGACACATATTTATATTAATTTAAAATAAGCAAAATAATTTATTTCATCTCAATGATTGCTTTATTCATATTGTAATTACAATGTACAAATTGTACTATAAATCAAATTTAAAATTTTAATATTTCTCTCTCTCTCTTTCTCTCGCGAAAATAATATTTCATATGTACGCATAAATGTATATAAAATAATGTTACTAATTATAAAAAAATATTTTAATAACATATATAATGTACATATATATGTATATATGCAAAATACGGGACAGACTTATTAATATGTTTTATTATAGTTGCGCGTTTTTTCCATATTAAAATACATATATATGTAAAATAGAATAATTAAAAACATTTTTTCAATAACAATACATATATTGCTATCATAATATGTATTAATGTAATCATCGCGAAGCTATATAATACAGCATATTAGTAAATCTGTAACGTTTCCGTATTTTGGATCCACAATTATAAGTTAGGACAGACATACCATAATCGTGGATCTAGCACGGATATGAACCAATCGATGGGTAAAGAAAAGGTGGATCTAGCACGGATATGAACCAATCGATGGGTAAAGAAAAGGTGGATCTAGCACGGATATAAACCAATCGATGGGTAAAGAAAAGGTGGTGTTACGTCTGATCGGACAATTAAGGACGTAACGACGTTCTCCCTTTTTTTTGTCACCCTGCCTTCACCGGGTTTAACGGGATGAGGGAGTGAATGATCCTTTCGTCAAATCAGATGGAATTTTATGCCTTCCTTTTAATAGAGAGAGTTACAAAATTCGGCGGTAAAGTTCTTGTCTTGTATAAATGAGACACGCAGTTGAAGACGTGTTGTCCTTCTGAAATCAACTACGCGACTGACTGCGGTGGTTCCAATGGTTCCTCTTTGTCCGCCTTTCTTCTTTGTGCGTCCGGTGGGCTTCCTGGTATTTTGCAGATAACAACGGTGGCGTGATTTTGATACTACTTCCGCGGTGCTCGTTTGATGCGTCATAATCAACGCTTGCTTATTTAATAGCTTATATCTAGATACCCTGAGCTGAACGTGATATAAAATCGTTCTTAAACTATTACAAAACTCTCTCTTATAATACTTATAATACTATAATACATAATTATTAATAAACTTATAATACTATACTACTAAACTTATAATAATATATAGATTTCGCAAAAGTATTAATTATAAAAATGTGTAAATGGCATAAGTATCATTCTATAGCTATTACAAATATCATTCTATAACTATTACAAAATATTCCAATATTAACTAATTGTAAGTTCATAGAATGTTTGAATATGAGATTACAAAATACACCGGCACACAAAAAAAAAAGTGGAATGTGCTTTTGACCGGACCGACCTAAGAGTACGTATTTCGACCCGCTGAATCCGAATTCAAGGTCAGTTTTACCTATACACCCTCAAAATATCGAGAAAACTTAAAAAAACCGAAAAATCGACGAAAATTGGCAGTTTTAGTGATATAAAAAATTTTGTTGAACTAAACCAAGCATGATTTTTATGTTTTTCGGTCCGCTGAATACTGATACAAAGTTTATTTAGACCATAAGCCGTTTCAAATGTAAGAAAATTGCACAAAACTCTCGAAAATTGCGAAAAAATGCAGTTTTTATGATAAAAAAAATTTGTGATAAAAAAAGTGGTTTTGTAGTTTTTTATGATAAAAAAACTACAAAAATTTGGGTTGTTTAATGAATCTTAAATTGCACTTTTTAGATTCCCATCTCAACCACTTCCCTGACAATTGTGGAGATTACAGTGAAGAACAGGGAGAACGATTTCACCAAGACATTAGTGAAATGGAGAGTAGGTACCAAGGAAATTGGAATGTTAACATGATGGCAGATTTTTGCTGGATGTTGAAAAGAGAAGTACCCGAAGAAAGTCGGAAACGAAAGAGGAATCCGCTGCGTAGATCATTTGAGGATAAAAGAGTTCGATATAAACGAAGAAAAGTTTAGAATTCGTGAAAATCATTTCCCCCAATCTTTCTATATATTGTGTTTTTTATAGATTTCGAAATGTTTGACATTTATACATTGTAAAGATTTTACTTCAGGCATCGAATCGTGTTTAGTCAATTTTTTTTCTATTTATAATGGCAATTTTTTACAATTTTTTTGATTTTTTCAAGTTTTAAAGGGTTAATGAGCTAATAAAATTAAGATGCAATTTCAAGATATCAAAATACATAGAAATCGTACTTGAATTGGAGCAACAAATTTTTTTTATCATAAAAACTGCATTTTTTCGCAATTTTCGAGAGTTTTGTGCAATTTTCTTACATTTGAAACGGCTTATGGTCTAAATAAACTTTGTATCAGTATTCAGCGGACCGAAAAACATAAAAATCATGCTTGGTTTAGTTCAACAAAATTTTTTATATCACTAAAACTGCCAATTTTCGTCGATTTTTCGGTTTTTTTAAGTTTTCTCGATATTTTGAGGGTGTATAGGTAAAACTGACCTTGAATTCGGATTCAGCGGGTCGAAATACGTACTCTTAGGTCGGTCCGGTCAAAAGCACATTCCACTTTTTTTTTTTTGTGTGCCGGTGATATTAGTGTAGTAGCGACTGTAGTGACGCGCTAGTTCCTAATATTAACTTCCTTCAATCTTGCTCTTATCCAGTGAGAAAATCACTAGTCGAGACGTCACACCACCCTCCTTAAGTAACAAATACCGATAATATTTTATGGAGGGATTTGTGCATTTCCATCTAACTTAGTCCTTAAATCTTGAAACGAGTAGACTATTGGTATAGCTTGAGTGGTTTGGGTATTTGTGTTTTCTGGTTGTGCATTACATGCGGCTTCATCGACTGTATTTTCATTTGATCGTGTTTCTTGCTCCGGTTTTGATTGTTCCGGTCTTTTACTTGCAAGATACAATAACAGATGTGTAAATGAACTCCAAATTGC
The DNA here is from genome assembly GCA_901521435.1 of Crematogaster levior. NCBI lineage: Eukaryota > Metazoa > Arthropoda > Insecta > Hymenoptera > Formicidae > Crematogaster > Crematogaster levior. The sequence goes on from CABEGB010001223.1 coordinate 9,527, forward strand.
GGCTAGTAAATGTAGGCTACATCCATATGCAGCATGCAATGCATAACCGTGAACTAAAGTGTCAAATATGATTTTGATTAACCGGATTATTATAAATATTCCGAACATACCGGCTGTTGCAGCACCAAAAGTAGTAAAACCGTTCCATATTTTTGCTAAAGTGCTATTATAAATTTTATTTAAGGAGTTTTCGTCCAACAGATTTTGTAATGAAACTGTGTCTGATGGAATCGGTTGTCCTGTAAAGCCTCGAGCGATGGTATTTAAAACAGCACTTTTTTCAGCGGGGAACATGATATGGTTTCTTAATTCGTCTAAATCCTCTTGAGAGTAAATACCACTAGTGGCTAAAGATTTAGGTGCTAAGTATTTCCAGGAAAGTTTAGTCAACGGTTTGATTTCATGTGGTGGTACTGTCACAGTAGGCATTGGGTTGAATTGTACCCATGTTTCGTCTATGTTATATAGAATTGGAAGAAGTGAATTACAATCTCTAATGGTGTTATGTCGAGTAACAATCCGCGATTTTGGTGTCATGTATAATGATGTATTTCTAAATGAAACCGGCAACTCAGTGTGACAAGTGTTTGTTTTGCGAAGGGAAACTTCAATTGGTATACATTTAATTATGTGTATTGCTTCGCCGGCTGTGACTGCCATGTAGCCAGGCGTTTTCATAATTCGGAATGCGAATTCATCAGGTAATATCGTGGCCAGAGATAACGTATTTTGGATTACCTGTTTTCCAGCTCACACTTCTGTAGTATTATATCTTGAGTGATATCTTGAGTACAGAGTGACTATTTGATTCCTGATGTGTCTTTCGACATATATAAATTTGGAGTTCACGTAGGCGAACATGTCCAAATTTGTTACAGCAGTCTTTGATTTAGCCTTAAAAGTATTTCCCCTCTGGGTTTCGAAAATAAATAGTTTGGGATGTTCTGTTCCAAATAAAGTATATCCACAAATAGTATGTTTACGAGTTTGTGTGAGAGAGAAGGTTGTGTCGTGTGTTTCTAAGGTGAATATAGTGGTATGTCGCGTATCTAGTAAGCCCTGGAATTTAGTAGCAGTTCCTTCGTATAAAACATCATATGATTCAAACCCGCAAGCTGTCGTCGGTATGCTCCGCCAAAAGGTATATCCATCGTCCGAGTCTATACAGGTTTCTTCGCTCAAATCGCAAACTGTACCAGATTTTAACATTATCTTCCCTGCATCTAATTTTATTGGCGCGTATGAAGTTTTCAGAGAAATTCTTACGGTAGCTTGTACAATCACATCGTCCCACGTGCCGTAATAGTCTGAATATTGAATGCCTTTGCACGTCCCATCTACGTTTATTTTCCCTGCCATAGTGACGCTACGGTAATAGGTATTATTAGGTTTTAAACCGTCTATTATTGATTCTCCTATTTTAAGAAGTCCTTCCTTGTGCATCTGAATACATTTTTCGCGCGATGTTTCTTGTAAATAACTAGCATATCCATTATGTACTGCAGAGATATGGGAGTGCATGCCGCAGTGATATATAGTTCGCATAATTTCTATTTTACATTGTATAACTTCAGTGTGTGAGTAGGCAGATAGTTGTAGTAATTGTACATACGTATTTGCAGTTATGGGCGTATCTATGTTCAAATCGCATTCACCTGATCGGAGTAGAGATATTGTAGTTACGTTGAGGTAGGATCCTCCGCAGTCATAAGCAATAATGGCGTTCGCGCCGTAGAGCAAGATTGAAGGTAAGATGACGAAACATGCCTGTAAAATATTATTATTAATATACTTAATCAATCAATATGGTATCAATATGGTATACATCTTATTATTAAATGGGATAATATGTAATATAATAGTATTCGCGATATATATATATATGTTGTATGCTTATTAAATCTCTAGATCCCGGACTCCGGGCAACGTTTACATTTGATCTGATTAATCACCGTTTTCCTTCATCCAGGGTCTATTGTATGGGTAATCTTTGATAATTTAAGTTTATTAACATGCACCACGCGAGATTTTCCTTTAAAGTTAATTCTGGCATTATTCATTGGTAACATTTCAATAATATCATACGGTCCAGAGTATTGGTCAGAAAACTTGTTTTTTATAGGTTCTTTTAGGAGATAAACCTTGTCACCGGCTTTGAAATTTTGAATATTTACGCGTTTGTCGTAATATTGTTTGCTTTTTTCTTTAGACTTAATTAAATTTTCCCTGGCTGACTCTCGGAAGGAGGTCAGGGTATTAAACAAGTTGATTAAGTAATCTGGATAGGATAATTCCTCATGCTCTTCTAAAATAGTAGTAGAAGAGGGCACCCTAGGAGGATGACCAAATACTAAAGCGTATGGCGTATAGTTAGTACCTTCATGCACGGAGGTGTTATAAGCAAACATAGCAGTCATTATGTGTTCATCCCATTCACTGTTAATGTTAGTGTACATTTTTAGGTACTCTGTTAATACATGGTGCGATCGTTCTATCGAACCGTTAGACTGGGGATAATAAGCGGTGGTGCGACACTGTTTAATTTTGAAATGGGAGGCAATTGCTTTCATTAATGAAGTGAAGAATGTGGGGGCTTGATCTGTTAATAAAATTCGGGGAGCTCCGTAGATACAAATAAAATTTTTTACAAATGCCTCGGCAATTGAGAGGGAATCTGCTCTTTTTAAAGGCGAAGCTACTGAATATTTAGTCAAAAGATCCTGTATTGTCAATATATATGAATTATAATTTCGTGTAATGGGCAAAGGCCCCACAATATCCATAGAGATTTTCTCGAATGCTACTTTCGGGGTGTCAGTTATCAACATGGGTTGCCTAGTTTTTGTTCTCGTTAATTTCTTGATTTGACAGTCTCGACAACCTTTAATATGAGTTTGAATATCTTGTTTCATTGTTGGCCAATAATAGTTTTGACGGAGTCTGTTATAAGTTTTGTTTATCCCTTTATGGCCCCCTACCTTTGTTGCATGCTTTTCATATATTAGATTTTCCCTCTCACTTACCTTTGGATAATGTATTAGGGATTTACAGATTGTTAAAGTTATTGGCTGATCGGATAAAAATCTCTTTAAGTTATTGTATACAAAAATCCACGGTATTGTATCATAAAAATCTGTTTGAGCTATGCTGATAGAAGTTAATCTTAGTTCTTGGATTACATCAACTAAAGATCTCATGCAATTTACAATTCCCATGCGTTCAATTGGCGTACGTTCATTTACTTTAATCGGGAGGGCTATCAAAACTTTATTTTTCTTATCAATCACGCGGGCTCTTTCAAGCATAAGATTATTGTATTTTGGAAGTTTATTCGCTTTCTGATAATCTTTTGCGCCTTTATCCAAAGGGGTACCATCTAAATTTATAAAAATAACATGATTATCTTTCTGCATTAATAGTGAATCGCGAGTCTCTTTTATGTTTAAAAGTTCTTCGTCGCTAAGGGAGTTAGGTTCCGGACTTGTTAACGAATCATCACTTGAATCGTCATTCTCAAATATATTTAGAGGAAATAGTATGGAGGAGTTAGTAGGATTTCTGGACAAAGCGTCGGCTACGGTATTAGTCTTTCCCGTTTTATAACTTATGTCAAAATCGTACTCTGATAGTTTCAGTCGCCATTTCCACAATCGAGAGTTCGGGTCCTTGATAGAATGTAGCCAAATCAGAGGTTTATGGTCTGTTAGGATGGTAAAGCGTTGCCCGTAAAGGTAGTGCCTGAAGTATGTTACGCAGTAAACAATTGCGAGACACTCCTTCTCGATAGTTGAATAATTCTTTTCTGCGTCACTTAGAATCCTGGAAGTATAAGTTATTGGCAGGTCTTTTCCGATTGACCCTTGACTCAATACACCACCGATGGCGTATCCACAAGCGTCTGTTGTCAGAATAAAAGGTTTACTAAAATTTGGATACTGGAGAATGGGTTCCTTGCAAAGTTCCTCTCGTAATGTTGTAAAAGCTTTTTCCTGTAATGGAGTCCACACAAAAGGCATATTTTTCTTTAGTAAATCCGTTAATGGTTTTGCGATTTTCGAGAAATTGTTGATAAACCTTCGATAATAACCTGTTAAGCCTAAGAATTGTTTAATGTTCTTCTGATTTTTGGGTGTGGGGAAATTCTTTACTGCGCTAATTTTATTTGGATCCGGTCTAACACCTGTAGAACTAATGACATGCCCTAAGTATATAACTTCATGCCTCAAAAATTGGCATTTTTCGGGTTGAAGTTGTAAGTTAGCTTTTCTCAATCGTTGCATTAATTTGTCAATTTTGATCTTGTGTTCCTCTAATGATCTGGCATACACAACTATATCATCTAAGTATACAAATAATTCATTTCCTTGTAAACCAGCTAGTATATTATCCATAAGTCTCTGAAATGTTGCCGGCGCGTTTTTCAAGCCAAACGGCATTCTTTGGTACTCATAATGTCCATACGGAGTGGAAAAAGCCGTTTTTGCCCTGTCATCTGGGTTCATAGGAATTTGGTGAAAGCCCTGCGCTAGGTCAAAAATAGAAAAATACTTGGCGCTTCCCAATTGATCCAAGATTTCTATTATGTTAGGTAGCGGATATGCATCCCCAACAGTTTTTTCATTTAATTTTCTAAAGTCGATAACCATTCTCCATTTCTTTTCTCCCGCGGTTGATTTTTTGGGAACAATCCAAAGCGGTGCGTTATATGGAGAGGTGGAAGGTTTTATAATATTATCGTTTAGCAATTTATTTACTTGATTATTGATTTCTTCTTTATGGATCGGTGGATATCTATATTGTTTAACATGAATAGGGATGTTGTCAGTGGTAGGAATGGAGTGGCTGGTAACGTTAGAAAATTTTAATTTATCCCCTGGTAAGAAGAAGCAATCCTCATTTTTCTTCAATATGGTTTCTACGTGTCTCTTTTCTTCTTCATTTAATTGACTCGAATCTATTAAATTCTTTAGCGTATCATAACGATCTTTGGCTTTCGGTGTCGTATGTCCGATACTTAATTCATTGAAACAACAGAGAGCAGTGGAACTAGAAAAATCAGCGAAACTAGTAGACTCGGTGAGGTCACTTAAATCAGTGGAAGAATCAGTGGAATTAAGAATCAGTGGAATTAGTAAAATCGATAAAATCGATAGAATTAGCAAGATGGTAATCATTCAGGTGCATGGGCTTTAGTATTATTGTATAGTCACGCTCAGTGACGTTGTATACTTTTAGATGCCCTTTGCCCTGTGAATTAGCAACAAGCGCCTCACCAAGATATAATCCCTTAATAGGTTCGCAACGCGGTATGTATCCCTCTGTTTTTTCAGGATTAGTAATATTAAATGAGACTGGTAACACCGTTCGAGCAGGTACTTCTATTTTTTCTTCGTCATAAAATGGGATAATCATATTTCCAATGATCAAATTCTTTTTATTAAAATCTAAAACAGCGTTATTGTCTCTTAAAAATTCAGAACCAAAAATTCCGTCGCTTGGGATAGGTACGTCATCTTTCACTATGTTAAACTTTGTTACTTTACCCAATATTGTAAAAGTTACAGATCCCTGTGTCGTAACGGGGTTTTTGGTAATACCTCTTAGAGTTAAAACATCGCTTAAATCTATAGGAATATTATTCAAAATTTTAGATTTAATTATGTTTATGACAGAACCAGAATCGATCATAAAACTACAATATCCTTTTATATGTTTATTAGTTAATATTATTTTTGGCAAAGGAGTGGTTACCCCTGGGTTTGCTACCACTACCGTTGCGTCTGGAATAAATTTTGTAACCTGATTACTGTTAATAAAGCTCAACCCTCGGTTATTATTGGTTCCGCCAGTACTTCTATCGGGAGCGCTGTTGTTCGGGCCGTGTCCCCCGTCGCGCTCGCTATCGGGCGACCTTCTGAGTTTCCCGTATTTTGTATGGAATTTCGGTATGCTAATTTTTTGCAGTTGGATATGTTATGTCCAGGGAATTTACAGTATCGACAAACATCAGGAGAATTTGGACCTGGTTGACCGGGAATTAGTGGTTTAATCCAGGGTTGCGACACCGGGTTGGGATTTTTCAATATTGATTTCGGAGGGGCGGTATCCTGGATCTTTAGACTTGGAATATCTGAACGAGGTAGAGGATTAACCTTTTGGGAATGTTGACGCTCACGTGCTTTTTCTGCATCTAAAGTTTTCGAAATCTTAACGGCCCACTCGATAGCTTCATCTAAATTATGAATTTGTCTGTGCTCCATACGAGTTATTATATTTGATGGCAAACCATTAATAAAAGCTTCTAACACTTCTTCATCGATCTCCTCCGTGAACGTGCGACTTAAACCTTTACTTTGGCGTCTATTTCCCATCTAATATGGCAGATTTCAAATCTTTTATCCTCCCGGCATATTTCAAAATTGTTTCAGTTGGTAATTTATAAGTATTAGCAAGCTCACCCCGATACTGAGCAATTGATTTATTTGGTGCAAATATAGTTTTTAATTTGTCTAGTAGATCAACGACACGAGTATACATATTTCCTTCGACAACTTGATAAGCATCACCTTCTAATTTATTAACAATAAATTGTACCAATTGAGGTTCTTGCACGGAGGATAATAAGTCACGAGCACGTTCACAGGAGCGAGCAAATTGAAACACAGAGATTTTATATCCATCGTAAACAGGGATATTAGCAACTACGTCTTTTAACTTTAGAGTTGGCAATGATACTGGTACATCGTCTTGAATTGGCACATCCTGGTATTCTCCAAAAGCGGATGCAGCTCGCGAATTTTCATTTACACGTTGTTCCAACATATTTATTTGTTCCGGTAATTTTCTCAATTGAGATAGTTCACTTTGTATTTGAGAGAGTACTTGCACGAGCGATTTCGCGTCGATAGCCTCGCCGGTACGTTTCTCCATTTCTTCGCGTTCGCGTTGCAAGGATTGATGTTGCGCGCGCAGCTGCTTTTCGCGATCGTCTAATTGTTTTTGTCTTATTTCGAATTCGGCTTCGGCTGTCGCCGATCCGTGTGAACGAGTTGAATGTGCCATTTCAAGATAGAAAAATAATTTACAGATTACAAATAAACGATGAAATAAATGATAAAATTTGGTACCTGAGTATTATTAACGGAATGATTTGACGGTAGATCACAATTACCATCCCACCGCTGCCACCAAATTAATATGTTACGTCTGATCGGACAATTAATGACGTAACGACGTTCTCCCTTTTTTTTGTCACCCTGCCTTCACCGGGTTTAACGGGATGAGGGAGTGAATGATCCTTTCGTCAAATCAGATGGAATTTTATGCCTTCCTTTTAATAGAGAGAGTTACAAAATTCGGCGGTAAAGTTCTTGTCTTGTATAAATGAGACACGCAGTTGAAGACGTGTTGTCCTTCTGAAATCAACTACGCGACTGACTGCGGTGGTTCCAATGGTTCCTCTTTGTCCGCCTTTCTTCTTTGTGCGTCCGGTGGGCTTCCTGGTATTTTGCAGATAACAACGGTGGCGTGATTTTGATACTACTTCCGCGGTGCTCGTTTGATGCGTCATAATCAACGCTTGCTTATTTAATAGCTTATATCTAGATACCCTGAGCTGAACGTGATATAAAACCGTTCTTAAACTATTACAAAACTCTCTCTTATAATACTTATAATACTATAATACATAATTATTAATAAACTTATAATACTATACTACTAAACTTATAATAATATATAGATTTCGCAAAAGTATTAATTCATAAAGACATAAAATGTGTAAATGGCATAAGTATCATTCTATAGCTATTACAAATATCATTCTATAACTATTACAAAAATATTCCAATATTAACTAAGTTCATAGAATGTTTGAATACGAGATTACAAAATATTAGTGTAGTAGCGACTGTAGTGACGCGCTAGTTCCTAATATTAACTTCCTTCAATCTTGCTCTTATCCAGTGAGAAAATCACTAGTCGAGACGCGCCGACTGAAAATGTGGATCCATTGGCGCCACTGTACGGCCTAGAAAAAGCGTCTCACGAAAATCGACGGCATGGCCCCTCTCAGGCTTCTCTCTGCTGTAAGGCATAAACTTTTTTCCACTCCCGCCTGTGCATTCCCCTAGAGTGAAAAACGACATCAGCCTAGATGGCTCCACAGTGCAAACAAGGTGGCGCGTAAGTCAACAGAGAAGAGGGGCATTGAGAGTTGTACGCTCGGACGCGCTGGTCCATAGGATTCCGCTGAGGCCATTGCAATTGTACTGAAGAGAAATACGTATTCTGAGTAATCTCGTTGACCAACCTCCTAAACCCCACGGTTCCTGACAACTTCTGCCTTTACCCCTTACACAAGATTTACCAAAAGTAAAATTCCTAAAAACTACGTATTTTTTAAAAATGTTTCTGTTATGTTCAAGACTCCACGATCTCTTTCCTTCACAAGTACACAGCTATATTATATAAACAGAAATTCTTCTTAAAATAAGCGGTTGTCAAAGTTGACGAGCTGAACATGGCGCCAAGACAAGGGCTATCCTAAGCGTTATCACTTAAAGAGGTATTCTGGTCTAGAATTTTGAAAAAATCATTTTTTTTTTGCATATTCTTAAAGTTTAGACCTTAAAGAATATATCCTCGAGAGAAAATTTTAAAATTCTAATAATTTACGGAGTTATAGCTATTTTAGCCGTTTGAGTACCAGAGGTACTGATGCTTCTAAGGAAGCTAGAATTGCTCGTAAATTAGAACGAGCTTCCGAAAATATATATTTTGAAGTCGAAGAAGGCACACTCTATGAACCAGGAATCGCCGATTAACAAAATGTAAGTATAACCATTCTATGACTTACAAGGAAGGTGTCGGAAGTGTCCCCCTCCGATTTTGATGAGCTTCTAATATGTTGTTCTCTAGATCAAAATAGGGGACACGTTTTTTTTTATACGTTCCCATACGGCCTTTTAGAGGGTGAAACACCCTTTTGAAAAAGATCGGTTTTTTCTTTCGGAGCAAATATCTTTGAAACTAAAAAAGATAGAACAAAAATTCAAACTGGGTATTAAATGGCTTGATAAGTACTATAAAATAACGTAAAAAATTTTTTTATTTTTTTTATTTTTTCAAAAAGCCTTACCCCTTTAACTTTTTTTCAAAATTTTGAATTTTTGTTTTTACCAAATTAAAGGTTATTTTTTTACGAATTCATCCATGTATATTAAAGTTATGTTGCGTAATATCATTTTCAAGAATTAATTATAAACGCCTCCGTACATACGCTATTTGTGTCGGTCCATGCGCTCAATTCTTCGCGCCACGCGTTTTCCTGTAATCAAAAGATGACGAATACACTTGGAGGACATATCCATATATAATCACGAAAGTTTCCATCACATATAGCTTGAGCACTTATATAAAACTTATATAAAACAAGTTTAAAGGTCTGTAAGACGAATAATTTTATCGTTGGAGGAAGTATAAAATGCCGTCGCTTCGCATTTATAGCATTAAAAGATGTGAAATTCTTTTCTTTGCCAGTGGTAAGAAAAACGAGGAAAAGTAATAACTCCAAACTCCAAACCGGCACAAGTGATATATTAATTGACGTTTATTACGTTTCGACCTGAGGTTTAGGTCCTTTTCAAATATATCTATAATCAAATATATCTATAAATACGATGTGAAGGAACTATGAACAATCATTGAAAGGTGCAAATTTATACATATAAAAATAAAAACTTACATAATTAGCAGTCCAATAAACAACAAATACAAGATTACAATATTGATGACCATAAATCGATATAGATTTCGTTCGATATAAAAGTCGTCTGATGTTGGTGACAGCAAAGAAAGGACTGAGCAAGATTAAATCCAGCAATGTGACGTACAATACAAAATTATAACAAATAAATAAAATAAAATAAAAAGGACACAAACCAGTATATATAAAATAGAAAAATCGGGTCAATAGTCTAAGATGTAAATAATAAATAAGAGAAGGTTGTCAAGTAAAAGTAAAAGGTATAAATTATAAAATATTAAATAGAATAGAAAACTCGGATCAATAGTCTAAAATGTAAATAATAAATAAGAAAAGGTTGTGTCAAGTGAAAATAAAATTATAAATTATAAAATATTAAGGAGTCCGTCGTATATCGCAGTCAAATTCTCCGTGTCTCTTTGGGAGTTGATTGCGAAACTGCATCTCTTGATGAAAAGCATTTCCGCAAGCATCTCCCTTTTTCTTGTATGTGTCTCTTTATGTAGAATTGTAGGATTGTCCCAGTCAAATTCATGGTCATAGGATAATCTATGCTTACTAACGACAGAATGATTCGCTGTGTGTTTTTTGACCATTCTGGTGTTCCTTTAATCGGGTAATCAGGTGTCGTTTCGTTTGCCCTATGTAGCACGCGTTGCAATTCAAGCAGTTAATCTCATAGACTAATTCCGTTTGTTTAAGAACACATAGATTATCCTTGCCCTTCTTTATGATTACATCCAATCTATTAACGATAGAGTACAGCACTTTAAGATTGGCATTCGTTAAAATGCGTTCAATATTTCTTCCAACTTTTTTAGAGAACGGAATGACAATGCAGTTATTTGCATCGATAGCAATGTTGTCGTGAGTATTATTGCGTCTGTGCTGTAGCTCCTTGAGTCTTTTATTAATATGATGGTTTATGAGGAGTTTTGGGTAGAGATTATTGCGCAGAATTTGTTTGATCAATATAATATTACTTTGGTGGAATCTCTCGTCAGAAAGTAAAATAGCTCTATCCACAAGGTTCCTAATGGTGTTTTGTTTGTATTTGAGCGGGTGATTAGAGAAGAAGTTTAAATATCTTCCAGAAAAGGTCGGTTTGCGGTACCAATTAGTAATCAGAGTATTGTTATCTCTAATGATGATCGTGTCAAGGAAGGAAATGGAAAAATCTTTTTCAATTTCGTGGGTGAAATGTAGTCGAGGGTGATAATTGTTGAAAACATCGAGAATCGTGCTAATTTTAGATGTGAGAGCGATCATAAATATGTCATCCACATATCTGTAAAAAACAGGAATGGAGAATTTGAGACGTTGCAGACAATGCGTTTCGAGGTCGTCCATTACAATGTCAGCAAGGATAGGGGATAATGAAGACCCCATAGGACTGCCGAAGATTTGTTCATAAAAGAGCCCCCCGAAACCAAAACTCGTGGAAGAAAAAACTGTGTTTATGGCAAATAGGAATTGTTGTAGATTAAATTTGGTCACCTTTGCAATATGATCCCAACGGGTTTCAATGGCTTGGAATACTAACTCCTTAGAAATATTATTGTATAGTGCGATCGAGGGAAAGGAGAGTGTGATTGGAGTCAATGTGCATGTTTTTGATGTTTTTGGCAAGGGTCCAACTGTCTTTAATATGTGATTTAGGCTTATAGTAGGGGAGCCCAAGCGGGGATTTCGGATGTGACCTGAGCCGAGCAGTTTAATATTAGGGGAGGCTCTTTGTACTCTGTTAAGTACTTATACCAGGTATAGTCCCTTAATATAGTGGAGTACGTCTAGGGCAGTCGATCAGATTAGTAAAAAAAAATCAATCCTGAAAAAAACTCGAGCGCATCAGATTTACACAAAATACGTTAATTATATGCAGAAAAGAAAATCCTTTCAATAATCTGACGATTTGAATGTGAAATAAAAAATTGAGCGAGTCACTAACTTGCAAAAAAAAATCGTTACCTTGAAATATTCGAGCGTGAATTTGGTTTTTTTCATTTTAAAGGAAATAGTTTAAAAATTATAGGAATAACATAATCTGCCGATTTTCATAAGCCTAAACACCTAAAATTACCAATAGAGTGTAGGATGTACAACTACTGAAAATTATGTATTATGGCCGCCATTTTTGAGCCCAGCGAGTTTGTGTGGTGTGTACGTAGTATATAGCTATTGATTGTGTGAGGGAGTAAAACACGTCCTAACCTAACTTATTATTAACCTAACTTTCTGCTGGTATATGGCTGGTATATGGCAGTCACCGGCATTTTTGGGCCAAATCGGGTGAAGTGGATGCGATGACCTTACCTAGTCCGTTTCTTCATCTACAGACCTTGGATCACAACACTCTCCCTTGTTTATCTGTGTACAACGCTTCAGTTTGTTTATTGTATTTTTACTAATATTTAATGAAATAAATGTAGTGAATTTAATCTATGTTTTACAAAAATGAGTGTTGATAGTGATAATAAAAAGAAATGTGTATTTTGTGCACAAGAAACACTTGAAAAAACTATTTCTTTTACGTCAGAAACTTTGAAAAAATGTTTAGTGGTTTTAGAGTATCGTCGAACCAAACCAATAAAAAGAAAATCACGTAATAATTATAACGAGGTAAAATTATTTGATGAAATATCATTAACTGAAGTTTATCATGCACAGTGTTATAAATTGTTTACTGCAATAAAAGTACCGGCTGACTTTAAAAAAGAAAGTGCAACAGAATGCAATATTGTAACTCCTGAAGTTTCAACTTCAGGAGCTGATACTTCAGCAGAGTTGTCTATTCCTAGCACTTCTACAATCAGTCAAGATCCTGATAACTCAACAGAATTATCCACTCCCAGCACTTCTACAACCCCTCAAGTTGCTGGTGCATCAATAGACGAGTAAGTGCTAACATCACTCATAATATTTCTAAATATCTAAGTTTGTACTCTTATTAACATAAATGTTTTTTTTTTCAAAATATTGAAAAAATTGTTTTGTAATGAATAATTAAGTCAGTAAAAATTTAGAAAATAACAAAATGCATTTACAGATATTTAGAATGAAAAAAAAATTTCTTAGATTTTCTTTGGAAAAAAATTTTTTTAATCTTTTATTTACAAGAAACTTTTAATACATTTTTGGTGGTTGTTTAGTTTCACGGTTACCTAGCTTTTTTAGCATGAACAAATATAAAGCTTAAAAAAAATTTTTTTATGTTAATTTAAAGTTCGAATAACGAGTTACCGCGAAATTCAGCAATGACCAAATTTATTTGATACATTCATTTTAGTTTTGTAGTATTGTTAACAAGTTTCTTATGGGTATAATAATTTCAGACCGGAAATATCCTGCAATATTCATGATGAAGACGATTTGGACAATTTTGACGATCACTTTCAAGCCGATGAGCAGAATAATGATGAGAATGTGCCACTACAAGTATGTTTTATTTGCGAGAAAGCACGCAAACGACGTAAGGGACGTGAAATTCCTTTAGCAGTTAATAGAAAAAAAACAATTGATTTGTTAAAAAGTGCTGCTACTGAACATAACGACATAGAAATGTTAGAAAAAATTAGTTCTTATTCCGAGGATTCCAGTATTCCTTATCACAAATGCTGCAAAGATCAATATTTACGTGATTTGTCAAAAGGTGATGAAAGTGATTTTCTTAAGAAGCGAAAGGCAACAAACACAGCTTATATTTTATTATGTGAAATGTTGGAAGAATATATAGTAAAAAACAACGAATGTTTATTTTATGATCATGTTAAGAAGCAATACCTATCATTATTAACTGAACAGTGTAAGTTATTATCTGATTCAATCAGCATCACTTCATTTTCTGATCGTCACTTGGAAAAAAAATTGATGGAAACTTTTGAAAAAAAGATTAAGATTATATATGCAGAAAAGAAAAAATTTCTTGCACCATTTTCCGCTCATATTGTTACGTACAATGATTTATTTAAAATAATGACAATGAAAGAAACTATTCGTTCTGTCGCGTTACGTCTCCGAGAAGAAATTCTTGATTCTGCTAAAACAAAAATTCCTGAAGATTGTACTGCGGAAGATTTAATTCGAGGTGAGTGTGACTACGTACCAGAACTTTTAACGTGTTTTTTGGAAACCTTTATTTTGGGTGATATTACTCACTTATCACGAAAATCACGTGAGAAGAAAAAAGATAATTATGAGCTTGCAATGTTTTCTCTTGGACAGGATCTAATATACGCCGCTTCTAGCCACAAAATTAAGACTTCAAAGCATGTAACTCTAGGTCTTGCAGTCAAAAGTCTATGTAGCAGTAAAAAAGTTATTAATATACTAGCAAAGTATGGTCATTGCTGCTCTTACACCGTTTTAGAACAGTTAGAGACGGGGTTAGCATATGCAACGGTAAATAGTGACAATGTGTGTCCTGAAGATATTTTACAGCGCCCAGATTTGAATACCGGAGTCGCGTATGACAACTACGATCGCTTTATTGAAACTATGAATGGCAAAGACACTCTACACGACACAGTAGGTATAATTTTTCAAGATATTGTTGGGAGTAATAATACGATGTCTGTAATGTCTCCAACTACCTGTGATGTAGAAAATATAACTCCAAATCAGACTGCTCCTGAACATACTGTTGAATCTCCACCTACTGAAGGATCTACATCTCAAACAGAAAAAAAAAGAAAACGGAAACGGGCCTTTGATGAATTATCTTTTGACATGCGTCCATTTACAAAAAAATTAAAAGTTGCAATCTGGAATCACCTCGATATTTCAGCAATAAATAAAGTTCCTGAAAATTTAAGAGCGGTTAAACAATTAGACGTTGCGTGGATGATGTCACATATGCATAAAATAGCTGATGTTCCAATGTGGGTAGGTTATCGCAGTAAAATATTTACAGATAACCAGTTCAAAAAATTTCTTATCTTACACCAATAAACGACTCACCTACTAGTCATTCTACAGTTTTACAAACCCTTGAATTAAGTCAAAAAATTGCAAAAGAATGTCATGCTCCATATATTCAGATCACCTATGATTTAGCCATTGCAAGAATAAGTTATTGCATACAAACACAAGAGTCACCAAAATTTGACAATATTTTTATTCACATGGGGGCTTTCCATACTGAGATGGCTTTTTTCAAGGCAGTTGGAACATTTATTGAAGAATGCGGATTAACTAATATTATGACCGAATGTAACCTAATTGCTGACGGTTCAGTGCCAGGTTTTATTGCTGGAAAAAATTACAATCGGTGTAAACGACTACATTCTTTAATAGCAATAGCACTCCAGCAATTACATTTTGAAACATTTTTGGAAAATAAAAGTATTACCATCGAAAACTCGGCAATAGAATATTTAACCACATTCATGGAACATAAAGACACCTTTCCACAAATACAACATACTGAAACCGAAAAAGTAATTCAACAGTATGATCAATACACAACAGACACGTTAGAAGGCAAACATGGAAAAACTGCTCAATACTATGCAATGTATATTGATTTAATAAATCTTTATCATGTATTTATTAGAAGTATTAGAATCGGGGATTTAGATCTATACTTTTATGCTCTCGGAAAAATAGTATGTTTATTTTTTTATTACAATCAACCCAATTATAGTCGGTGGTTAGTTTATTATATAAACCAACTACACCATTTAGATGACTCTCATCCAGGCCTCCGAGATGAAGTTGCAAAAGGTTCATTCGGTATCCGGAGAACAGCAAAACCTTTTTCTAGAATCCCGGTTGATTTGACGTTAGAGCAGACGATTAACGGAGAGGCAGCACGTCGACTCACTGGAATCGTAAATTTAGCAAGTTCCACTTCTGCTCGACAACGTTGGGCGAGGAATCACGGGGGTCGAACGCGAATAATATCGCACGTTTTAGCTCGTGCTGGATTAAACAAGGATCAACAGGACATTGCTTCTGATTTGAAGCCAGATCGAATGAAGAAAAATCGTGAACATATGGAAGCTTTCTTACAAAGTATTAAACAAGCCGCTAACCCGTTCTCCCCCTCATTCGACAAGGATCAATTATATAATATTTCGACAGGACAAGCTACCACTCCAGAAATTGCGATTAGTTTAGTAAATGCAATGTCATCCGGAGAATTTTTGCGCGATCAATTCATCGCAGAATGTAACATGGATTTTAGTAGGTTCCATAAATCTGTGAAAAAAAATCCTGTGTTGACTTTTGCAAGCTCGAAGAAAAAAAAACGATTAAAATTGGACAAAAAGTTCATGAAGTTAAATTGCAACGCGATTTATTTGGACGTTTACTGGCTTTATCACTTGATACTGAGCTTGATCTTGATAAAGTACTTTGTTTCCCAATAACTCCTGTCCCGTTATCGCTATGTCATATTGATGGTTCTATTAACAAAACTGTTAAGTCTGTCCTGATTCAAGAATTAGAAAAAAAAGTTGAAGAAATGGAACAACCACCGCAACAATTTGATTATTTTATTGTAGATGGCTTTTTTTTCTTCAATACTTTTAAACAAGTGCCGCGCAGTTTTGGGGATTTGTCAAAAAAAATTCTTCAAAGTCTTGTCAGTAATTCAGCTAGTCACATAGCTATTATTTTTGATCGCTATTTTACACCGTCAATAAAAGATTGTGAACATACTCTTCGAGGTACTATAGACAATAAGGATTTCAAGATTACTGGACCACAACAAACGAGAACTACGGACTTTGCAAAAGAATTGAAAAATATCAAGTTTAAAGAAGCTTTCGTTAAATTTTTAATAGATCATTGGGCTGATGATGAGATGGCTTCGATTATCGGTAATAAAACAATATATCTAAATCACGATTTATGTTACGTTTATTCTGTTACTGATAATACAGTTACGCGAAACATTGATTACGATTTGTCCTGTGAAGACCATGAAGAAGCAGATACAAAAATCGTTTTTTTCACATGTCAAATTAAAAAAGATGCAACTGTTATAATTCGAACGTCTGATACCGATATTGCTGTGATAATGTTGGCCAATATGGAGCATCTGCAAGCAGAAGTCAGAATATGGATTGATCTTGGAGTCGGTAATGCACGCAGATATATAGATGTTTCTGCTCTTTTTGAAGAGTTAGGCTTATTAGCTTCACAAGCATTACCTGCTCTACATGCGTTAACAGGATGTGATTATAACCCAGCTTTTTATAGACGAGGTAAAAAAAAACCGTTGGACATAATGATGGGATCTGAAACTTTTCTAAAAGCTTTTGCTAACTTAGGTTCGGAAACGTACACAATTGATGAATTATTTTTGACAATGGAATCTTTTATTTGCCACTTATACGGTTTAAAAAAAATAGCTGATGTCAATCGAGCTAGAATTGAAATTTTTAATAAAACATACAAAGTTTCCGATACTACACAGCCTTTCTCATTAAATGTCCGCAATTACGATGCTTGTAACCTACCACCATGTCAGTCAGAGCTACGGCAACATTTGTTACGAACAAAGTACATCGCATGTCTTTGGAGAAATGCACATTTTCGTATAGTTAGTGAAATGTCACCAATAGACTTCGGGTGGAAGAATGTCGATGGAAAATTGTCGATGGTTTGGTTCACTGGAAATCAGCTGCCAGAAGCGTACGAAGATATTGTAGTAACACCTGAGATTTTTGGAAATACTCCGGATTCTGGTATGTTTTTATTGCTGTGATAATGTTACATGATAAATAAAAGATTGTTAAGATCATAACTATTTGTTGTTACAGATACGCAAGATGTAGATGAAAATGATGAAACTGATCTGAACTTCCAGTACCAGGATGATTCAACAGACGAAGAAGATTAAATAAAAATATATAAATATATGTATATATATATATATTTTTTTTTTATAACACATATTTCCTCTCTTTAGTATTGTTATTTTTAATTCACGAAAAAATTAATAATAAAAAATGAAAAAAAGGAAATTTTTATTTTTAATTGTCAGATTAAAAAAAATCCTTTACAAAATCATCAGATTAAGAGTTAACACCTTTAGAATATCGAACTGAACCACTTGTATAAAATTCTGACGCGCACAAGCATTTCAATGTTACGATTTTTTTTTACATATTCAGAAATCGACTTTAAACTTTTGGTCACGTCCAAATCGTCAGTCTTTAAAATAGAATACTTTTTATAGTTTAATTAACATCTCTTTTAAATTTCTGACAAGCCCGAGAAAAAAAATTTTTTCCCCAATTTCTACCTCTTAATACAGCTACCTGCAACAAGTAACTCGTCAGACTAATATCCTTCTGTAAACAGGACTTCGTAGATCGTTCACGCTATCGAACACTGACGCGCTTGAAGATTTTTTTGTAACCATTTTTTTTTACATTTTTGAAAATTTATACACGCTCCCCCCACCACTAAAAAGGTTTGCATC
The DNA here is from genome assembly GCA_901521435.1 of Crematogaster levior. NCBI lineage: Eukaryota > Metazoa > Arthropoda > Insecta > Hymenoptera > Formicidae > Crematogaster > Crematogaster levior. The sequence continues at coordinate 27,724 of CABEGB010001223.1, forward strand.
ACATAAACTTTTTTTGTTTTTAGTATCTAATCTTTACGATCCTATAGGTCTTTAAAGGGCTGGAGGAAAGCAGCATTTAGCACTCTGGGCTCCCCTACTATTAGGAACGGATTTTTCTAGTGTCTCATGTAAGAACTTCGCAACACTGTATAGCGGACTCCCAGATGCGGATACGATGATGCGAAGTGGAAAGCCGCTTTTATGAATCTTCGGCAGTCCATAGCACTCGGGAGGTTTCCATTGGTGCAGCGCAATGTTTTGTAAGTTTGTTCGTCTATGATTCGATTGGTTTTCCATATTTTTATTAAATCATTCGTGTTATTTTGAAGTGATCTCGTAGGGTCTCTTTTTAGTTTTTTGTATGTCGTTTTGTCATTAAGTAAAGTCTCTATTTGTTTGTCGTATTTATTTCGTTCGATAATGACTGTAACCTGTTCTTTGTCCGCTTTAGTTATTAGTAAGTCCTTGTTCTGTCTCAGGAATTTTTTGCATTCATGGAATTCCTTCAAGATGAATTTGTCAGTTAGGTTAATATATTTGTCAGTGTTTAAAAATTTGTTTTGTTGTTCAAAACATTACTAATGGAGTTGCGTGTGGAATCCGCGACTTTTTTGTCTAATTTGTAAGATACGTTCTCGAAGTTTTTAACAATACCCGTTGAATAACTGACACGATCATTCAAGTCTTTCCTATTCAGGGGGAGCGCAAATCTGTCACCTAGACTCAAGAAGTTTAGTGTTGAGTCAGGAACTCTTTTTCCGATATTCTGCCTCCACACATTCTCAATTTGCGCGCGAACATCTCTCTATCTTGTTACAAAGCCATATGTAAATTCAACGCTCTTAAAGAACGCACTCAAAGGAGTATGTTGAATTAAGTAGATATTGGCTCCTCAATGTAAATATACAAATAAACACATAAGCCTTTTAAGAGCCTGACCTTTTTTTAAAAAGAAAAACTAATTATGATAATAAGTATTGTTGAACCAAATAATTAAATAATGTAATTCAATTTATTAAAAGTTTCCATATGGGATAAGATAAATATTTGTCGATATATTAAAAGTTTACATAAATATTGAAAAGTCGTCATACGCGTTTCGAACTCACAGAGTCCTCTTCAGTGACGTAATAATGTGGTCTGTGGGTATGGTGAACAGCATCCTCTTCGCCACGAGGATACCATAGTCATAGTGTGTAAAAATTATTAGGTGTTACAAAGTCCTCCGTATTGGTAGATTCGGTGGAGCGATGACTGTCAAATGCATTCTCTGTGATATAAAGTAAAGTTCTAGTGTGTCTTTTTGTTAACTCTCTAATCTATTTTAAATATCAATATAATGTACGCTTATTTTTTGAGATTTTTGGATAAATTTAACAAATATGAAACTTGGATCCATACCTCTATTGGTCATGTCAATTATTGTAGTCTTAAGTTAAAATCAGTTAATTGAAAAAGAACGTCTTGTTTAATCTACGTGATGACAACGAATGTGAGAATACAGTATAACGCAAGTCATCGCTACACTTACATTTTAGAGTCATGACACTAGAGGGCTAACACAAATCTATTATTGTTGTTGGTCTACTAACTAAGATGATCTAGTAACAATAATAAAAATAAAAAATATCTCATTCCTCATCTCTAGATGTTTTGGTGGCAAGCTCAGATATTATATCTAAATAGATTTCGTTCAATTGTTCTGTGTCTCTCTGCAAATTGATACTTTTCTTTTGAGGTCTAATATGTATCATTTCAGATATTAGTCTCTTATGATAGTTAGATTCCACGTCTAAGATTTTTACATCATCCCAATCAAAGGAGTGATTACATTGTAACATGTGTTCCGTAACCCACCACTGAATGTCTGGAAAGGTCTTGCCTTAAATTATATCTATGTTCTTTTATTCTAGTGACTAGCTGTCTTTTTGTTTGTCCTACATAAGAAGCCTCGCAATTCTTACATTGGATTCTGTATACTACATGTCTCATTTCCGATTTTTTTGTGCTATCTTTTGGGCCTCCGATGAAGCTGTTCAGTTTATTAATGCTCCTGAAACCTAAGGTCAATTCATTTTTATTAATCCGAGCTGAGATTCGGTTAGTAATTTTTTTAATGAACGGTAATGCTATACACAATTTTTGAGAGTCATTGGATGTGTCCCTCGAATTCATAGTGACTGCACTATTATTAAAGGAAGACATTAATTTATTAAGTTTGGAATGGATGCGGTAAAAAATCATGTGTAACGGGTAACCATTGCTAAGTAGTAATTCTATGCATAATTTAATGTTTTTTTCGTGAAATTTTGGGTGGGAAAGGAATATGGCTCGGTCTATCAGGTTATTTATAATGCTTGTTTTATGGCTGTATGGATGTTCTGAATAATAGGATAGGAATCTTCCTGAAAAGGTCTTTTTTTGGAACCAATCCAGATAAATCGTGTTTTCCAGTACGATAATTTTGGTATCCAGGAAGCTAATTTCATTGTTAGTGCAGTGTTCAATGGTGAATTTTAGTCTCTCGTGATATTTATTAAATTCGTCATGAATGTGTTGTACTTTATTATATATTATATTGGTTCCAAATAAATTATGCATAGAATTACTACTTAGCAATGGTTATCCGTTACACATGATTTTTTACCGCATCCATTCCAAACTTAATAAATTAATGTCTTCCTTTAATAATAGTGCAGTCACTATGAATTCGAGGGACACATCCAATGACTCTCAAAAATTGTGTATAGCATTACCGTTCATTAAAAAAATTACCAACCGAATCTCAGCTCGGATTAATAAAAATGAATTGACCTTAGGTTTCAGGAGCATTAATAAACTGAACAGCTTCATCGGAGTCCCAAAAGATAGCACAAAAAAATCGGAAATGATGTAGTATACAGAATCCAATGTAAGAATTGCGAGGCTTCTTATGTAGGACAAACAAAAAGACAGCTAGTCACTAGAATAAAAGAACATAGATATAATTTAAGGCAAGACCTTTCCAGACATTCAGTGGTGGGTTACGGAACACATGTTACAATGTAATCACTCCTTTGATTGGGATGATGTAAAAATCTTAGACGTGGAATCTAACTATCATAAGAGACTAATATCTGAAATGATACATATTAGACCTCAAAAGAAAAGTATCAATTTGCAGAGAGACACAGAACAATTGAACGAAATCTATTTAGATATAATATCTGAGCTTGCCACCAAAACATCTAGAGATGAGGAATGAGATATTTTTTATTTTTATTATTGTTACTAGATCATCTTAGTTAGTAGACCAACAACAATAATAGATTTGTGTTAGCCCTCTAGTGTCATGACTCTAAAATGTAAGTGTAGCGATGACTTGCGTTATACTGTATTCTCACATTCGTTGTCATCACGTAGATTAAACAAGACGTTCTTTTTCAATTAACTGATTTTAACTTAAGACTACAATAATTGACATGACCAATAGAGGTATGGATCCAAGTTTCATATTTGTTAAATTTATCCAAAAATCTCAAAAAATAAGCGTACATTATATTGATATTTAAAATAGATTAGAGAGTTAACAAAAAGACACACTAGAACTTTACTTTATATCACAGAGAATGCATTTGACAGTCATCGCTCCACCGAATCTACCAATACGGAGGACTTTGTAACACCTAATAATTTTTACACACTATGACTATGGTATCCTCGTGGCGAAGAGGATGCTGTTCACCATACCCACAGACCACATTATTACGTCACTGAAGAGGACTCTGTGAGTTCGAAACGCGTATGACGACTTTTCAATATTTATGTAAACTTTTAATATATCGACAAATATTTATCTTATCCCATATGGAAACTTTTAATAAATTGAATTACATTATTTAATTATTTGGTTCAACAATACTTATTATCATAATTAGTTTTTCTTTTTAAAAAAAGGTCAGGCTCTTAAAAGGCTTATGTGTTTATTTGTATATTTACATTGAGGAGCCAATATCTACTTAATTCAACATACTCCTTTGAGTGCGTTCTTTAAGAGCGTTGAATTTACATATGGCTTTGTAACAAGATAGAGAGATGTTCGCGCGCAAATTGAGAATGTGTGGAGGCAGAATATCGGAAAAAGAGTTCCTGACTCAACACTAAACTTCTTGAGTCTAGGTGACAGATTTGCGCTCCCCCTGAATAGGAAAGACTTGAATGATCGTGTCAGTTATTCAACGGGTATTGTTAAAAACTTCGAGAACGTATCTTACAAATTAGACAAAAAAGTCGCGGATTCCACACGCAACTCCATTAGTAATGTTTTGAACAACAAAACAAATTTTTAAACACTGACAAATATATTAACCTAACTGACAAATTCATCTTGAAGGAATTCCATGAATGCAAAAAATTCCTGAGACAGAACAAGGACTTACTAATAACTAAAGCGGACAAAGAACAGGTTACAGTCATTATCGAACGAAATAAATACGACAAACAAATAGAGACTTTACTTAATGACAAAACGACATACAAAAAACTAAAAAGAGACCCTACGAGATCACTTCAAAATAACACGAATGATTTAATAAAAATATGGAAAACCAATCGAATCATAGACGAACAAACTTACAAAACATTGCGCTGCACCAATGGAAACCTCCCGAGTGCTATGGACTGCCGAAGATTCATAAAAGCGGCTTTCCACTTCGCATCATCGTATCCGCATCTGGGAGTCCGCTATACAGTGTTGCGAAGTTCTTACATGAGATACTAGAAAAATCCGTTCCTAAGCCTAAATCACATATTAAAGACAGTTGGACCCTTGCCAAAAACATCAAAAACATGCACATTGACTCCAATCACACTCTCCTTTCCCTCGATCGCACTATACAATAATATTTCTAAGGAGTTAGTATTCCAAGCCATTGAAACCCGTTGGGATCATATTGCAAAGGTGACCAAATTTAATCTACAACAATTCCTATTTGCCATAAACACAGTTTTTTCTTCCACGAGTTTTGGTTTCGGGGGGCTCTTTTATGAACAAATCTTCGGCAGTCCTATGGGGTCTTCATTATCCCCTATCCTTGCTGACATTGTAATGGACGACCTCGAAACGCATTGTCTGCAACGTCTCAAATTCTCCATTCCTGTTTTTTACAGATATGTGGATGACATATTTATGATCGCTCTCACATCTAAAATTAGCACGATTCTCGATGTTTTCAACAATTATCACCCTCGACTACATTTCACCCACGAAATTGAAAAAGATTTTTCCATTTCCTTCCTTGACACGATCATCATTAGAGATAACAATACTCTGATTACTAATTGGTACCGCAAACCGACCTTTTCTGGAAGATATTTAAACTTCTTCTCTAATCACCCGCTCAAATACAAACAAAACACCATTAGGAACCTTGTGGATAGAGCTATTTTACTTTCTGACGAGAGATTCCACCAAAGTAATATTATATTGATCAAACAAATTCTGCGCAATAATCTCTACCCAAAACTCCTCATAAACCATCATATTAATAAAAGACTCAAGGAGCTACAGCACAGACGCAATAATACTCACGACAACATGCTATCGATGCGAATAACTGCATTGTCATTCCGTTCTCTAAAAAAGTTGGAAGAAATATTGAACGCATTTTAACGAATGCCAATCTTAAAGTGCTGTACTCTATCGTTAATAGATTGGATGTAATCATAAAGAAGGGCAAGGATAATCTATGTGTTCTTAAACAAACGGAATTAGTCTATGAGATTAACTGCTTGAATTGCAACGCGTGCTACATAGGGCAAACGAAACGACACCTGATTACCCGATTAAAGGAACACCAGAATGGTCAAAAAACACACAGCGAATCATTCTGTCGTTAGTAAGCATAGATTATCCTATGACCATGAATTTGACTGGGACAATCCTACAATTCTACATAAAGAGACACATACAAGAAAAAGGGAGATGCTTGCGGAAATGCTTTTCATCAAGAGATGCAGTTTCGCAATCAACTCCCAAAGAGACACGGAGAATTTGACTGCGATATACGACGGACTCCTTAATATTTTATAATTTATAATTTTATTTTCACTTGACACAACCTTTTCTTATTTATTATTTACATTTTAGACTATTGATCCGAGTTTTCTATTTTATTTAATATTTTATAATTTATACCTTTTACTTTTACTTGACAACCTTCTCTTATTTATTATTTACATCTTAGACTATTGACCCGATTTTTCTATTTTATATATACTGGTTTGTGTCCTTTTTATTTTATTTTATTTATTTGTTATAATTTTGTATTGTACGTCACATTGCTGGATTTAATCTTGCTCAGTCCTTTCTTTGCTGTCACCAACATCAGACGACTTTTATATCGAACGAAATCTATATCGATTTATGGTCATCAATATTGTAATCTTGTATTTGTTGTTTATTGGACTGCTAATTATGTAAGTTTTTATTTTTATATGTATAAATTTGCGCCTTTCAATGATTGTTCATAGTTCCTTCACATCGTATTTATAGATATATTTGATTATAGATATATTTGAAAAGGATCTAAACCTCAGGTCGAAACGTAATAAACGTCAATTAATATATCACTTGTGCCGGTTTGGAGTCAGTTATTACTTTTCCTCGTTTTTCTTACCACTGGCAAAGAAAAGAATTTCACATCTTTTAATGCTATAAATGCAAAGCGACGGCATTTTATACTTCCTCCAACGATAAAATTATTCGTCTTACAGACCTTTAAACTTGTTTTATATAAGTTTTATATAAGTGCTCAAGCTATATGTGATGGAAACTTTCGTGATTATATATGGATATGTCCTCCAAGTGTATTCGTCATCTTTTGATTACAGGAAAACGCGTGGCGCGAAGAATTGAGCGCATGGACCGACACAAATAGCGTATGTACGGAGGCGTTTATAATTAATTCTTGAAAATGATATTACGCAACATAACTTTAATATACATGGATGAATTCGTAAAAAAATAACCTTTAATTTGGTAAAAACAAAAATTCAAAATTTTGAAAAAAAAGTTAAAGGGGTAAGGCTTTTTGAAAAATAAAAAAAAATAAAAAAAATTTTACGTTATTTTATAGTACTCATCAAGCCATTTAATACCCAGTTTGAATTTTTGTTCTATCTTTTTTAGTTTCGAAGATATTCGCTCCGAAAGAGAAAAACCGATTTTTTTCAAAGGGGTGTTTCACCCCCTAAAAGGCCGTATGGGAACGTATAAAAAAAAACGTGTCCCCTATTTTGATCTAGAGAACAACATATTAGAAGCTCATCAAAATCGGAGGGGGACACTTCCGACACCTTCCTTGTTAGACCGCTGCGGTTGCCTGAAACTTTTGCTCAAAACTTTAAACGCGTTTTTCTCAAAACTACTTTTTTCAACATGGTTGACATGATATCTCAAGTTCTATTTGACCGATTGACTTCAAATTTTGTACCAACCTTCAATGTATAACTCTCTATCGCCCCTACCACTTTTGTATCAAAATTATTTTTTTTACTATTTTAAAAAATTAAAAATCATGAGAAAAAAGAGTCGAAAATGCCTTTTTTTTTTCAAACAGCCGCCATTTTGCGAAAAAAATTTTTTTCATTTTTTCTTAGGTAGGGGCTATTGGGGAGGGAGTGCCTCACACTCCCTTCCCCCAGGATTGAGGCCGTTTAACGGCCACGCCTGAGGAGGAGCTGGAAGAATACCTCTGGTGATGCCCAGCTCCCCCTCACTATAGGCTAAGGAAGGTCACCCTCAGGGGTTTTAGTGGGTATGCCGGAGGGGAGATTCTTCTCCCCTCCGGAGAATCCCACATAACCCTGGGGACTCCCCCGGGTCCCCAGGGTACTTATAAAAAGTTTCCCCTGAGTTATCAAAAAAAAAAAAAAAAGGTAGGGGCTATAACGACATTCTTACTAATTAAGAATCTTTTTTTAAATTTTGTTTCAGATGACCAGAAGGGTTGCAATCGTGTCAACCAGCACACCTCGTTTTTTTTTACCCCCAACTTTACCAGCTTATAACTTATTTAATTTTCATTTTTTTTTTCAAAAATTTTTTTGTGTATTTTCAAGATATCAATAAATATGTTATAAAAAAATAAATGGTAAAAATATTTTTTGTTTTTTTTTATCGAGCTCGACAAAACGCCCAAAATTTATGCCTCTACACCAGAATACCCCCTTAAACGCATAAAATCAAAAGCGAACTGGGACCCAGTAAAATCAGATCGCGAGATGCTCGATACCACGCTGACAGATTTATTACTGAAAAGATTCCAAACTGGAAAAGGCAGATGGATAAATTAAACAAATGAAGACTGGTATCAAGTGGAAACAGTCATCCCCTTCCAAATGGCAATATAAACAGACCAATCTGAACAAACAGTTTATTTAAAACGTGAAACCCAAAAATTAGCAGGGATCTTGACTGTCGCCAGTCTCTAAAAAAATAAAACCGTTAACACTCAAACAATCTTATTTCGGTCACTTGAGAATACTAAACTTGCCTTTTGGAAGAAATGACAAATCTCACCTCAAGAACAAGGGGAGTAAAGTTTTTATTTAAGCTCGCCAATGGCCAACCAAAACCAATAAGCGACGATTTTATGGCTAATCCACCAATCGACTATTCATAAACCAAAAACGGAGTCGCGATTGGAAAATCCATCCCAGTGGAGTCTTATAAAAACCGCAACACCACATGACTCAACGCACATCGTCTCCGTCCATTTGTGACTCGACATCAACCGCCGTACATGTCTCTTTGGATCTTTTCCGCCAAACATCGTTCAGTGACTCATTAACGTGAACTTTAAGTGAAGGTGTCTAGTGCAACTCTTAACCATCAATCAACTATCAACGGTTAACAGAGAAACTGCTGGGACACCTTCCACGGGTCACTGGACTGGTCAATTCAACATACCTTTCTTTTGCTGAACAACTAGTAGTAAGTCTTAAGTCAAAGTTGCTAACGGGACCTTTATTACCCTTAACGTTAGACTAACCAAATTTGCAAATCCTTTAATCTCTTACTCGATCCCATCCTACAATCCTTGGTTCAGTCAAGTAGTATTACTGATCGAACCACTCTAACTTCCAGCCCTTAACGGATCGCCGACTGTCGTCAGCGTCTAGTCCCCCTTCCTCAAACTACCAGTAAACTTTCCAATTATTATCCCTCGCGTTTTGGTGTGCCAAACGCAGTTTGAAGTTTTGTTGTAAACATAACATTTTGGTGGATAATTTTAGTCAACTCGCGTGTCGTATCTTCGAAGCGTTCCCGAGGAAGAATCAAGAACTCGCGGAACCGACGGAAGGCGGGCACGTGATCGGGTGCGGGAGCTCTTAAACAAAGATTATAGGGAATATTTGAGTGGGCTGAGCAACCCACTCCCAAAGGAAAATCCTCCCGTGACTCCATTAGCTTTATATATAAGTAATAATAATAGAGTAGCACCACCATTCGCATTAACCACCCACTCGCGAACTCCTATTCCACCTCCCTCTTCCCCCGTAAACTAGTCTCCATCTTCTCTCCCAATTGTACTTTTAGAATCTCCTTTTCCTTCTCCCATTATATATCCGTCATATTCTCCACCTCCCTCTTCCTCCGTAAACTAGTCTCCATCTTCTCTCCCAATTGTACTTTTAGAATCTCCTTCTCCTTCTCCCATTACATATCCGTTATATTCTCCTATCTCCTCACCTAATCCAAGGCGCCGTTCCTTGCTAACTCCACCTCAAGCGTGGAGATTATCGAAGAGTTTCTATGCGACGCTTTTCGACAGCGGGGAATCTCCAACAGTTTCATCCCTTCTCCATTCTCGGAAACAATAACGGAATTTCCTGAATGCCAAGACTCTTTACCCACAGGGACGTAAATTATCCCGATCCCTGTGACCCACAACTTCTCCTCAAAATTATTTCCACCGCAGATTCTATTTCAGTGGCGCTATTTCAGTCTATCTTCCAGATACCCAATTCCCTTATTTAGTACCAGTCCCATTTTTTTACAATTTTCTCCGTTCCACAGTAATCCTTGAAGAAATCAAATAATCCTTTCCCCATCTTATTTCCTTTCACGCGAACCACACACACACACACACACACACACACACACACACACACACAAATGGGCGCGCGCGCGCAATCTTTCACTAAATGTATAAGATCTAGATGTAAAACTCTAATTTATAATTGTAATTGTAATAGTAAAAAAATAGTATTATAATAGATTAGTAGTAACAACCATAAGCCCAGATGTTTCTTAACTTATAGATCCTTCTCTTATTTATATAAATTATTTATATAAAACGTTTAATTAAAATGAAATTGGGTCTCTAAATTAATTTCTATCACCACATTGTACTCTTTTCTTTGCCGACGAAAGCGCACGCGATCCGTCCCTGAGTAAAAGGGATTAAGTTCCTTGACTTGAAACAGGACTTACGATTGAACTGCTCTAGATAGGTGTCATTGCATCTCCTAAAGACGTTGATCCATATCCGGAGCCAAAGTCAAGTGCGTTCAACTTGTAACACATGCTCACGGCTTGTGTTCGAGAGACAGGGTGTCTGCACGTCCTTCCGTAACTCCTCCTTCCCTTCCCTCATCCATTTCTCTCAAGTAATAAAATCCTAGGGATTGGACGTAACAAACAAAAGTTGTAAGGTACGTATTCTACGTTTCAAGTACGCATGCTACGTGCATTACGTAGTAATATCGTATGATCTTGAAGATTGTTGTCAAGGTCATATGAAAGTCACCTTGAAATTTTTTAATGGAAACCTCTATTTTTTATTGCATATTTTTGTTGCTCGTCTCGAAAGCCTTCCAAAACACTATATAATAAAGTATATTTTTATTAAGTACTTTTCGAGTTATTAAGCTTGAAACTTGTAGACTGGTCAATATCATTAGCATTAACATTACCCAAGCTATTCCACTTGGAGTTAGTGTACCGAATACACTGACATTCTCTCCCCTTTTCCGCGCCCCCCTCTCTCTTATCATAGAAGGGAATCTCCAAGAGGGTGTAAAATGTGTTATTTCAAGATCATGACTTAAAAATTTGATCTGAATCGATTTTCATTGTCGTATTTGTAATCCACGTCAAAAAATACATTGGTATATTTATTTTTATGAAAATTGAAAAAATTATTCGTAATGTGTATTTTTATGAAAATTTATATCTTTATCAAGATTTTGTAAAAGTCATATGTATCAAATTTGCTCCAAGCCAAATTATACACATTATCGCTATGCAAATATGTTTCGGTGAAATCTTAATCCCATAATTGAATTGCGATGTAGTAAGTACAGACAAAGGATTCATAGGTAGCGTCTCGATAAAATCTTGCCATAACAAATAATTCCAGCATATGAAATATTTTTCCAAACTGTTTGGATCTCAATATCCAGGAAATTAACTCTTCTTGATTATTAGATTAGATTTTGAGATTATCTGAAGCGTAATGGTTTGCAAAACAAAACTTGAAAACATTCAAGAATTGAGGCAGCCAATAAGGGATGAAGCGGCTTTGATTCCTGCTGAATTGAATTGCAGAGCCATTTCTGCATTCTATCAAAGTTTGGTATACTGTTAGGAAGTCAATGGGTGTCATTTTCAGCATTTATTTTAAAATGTTCAAATACACACATAATAGAGAGGGTTTGGAGTTATTATAAATATTATAGGAGTGACAAACCATGAGGCGAACTACCTTATCTCTGCTGTAACACACGAACGCACACAAAGGGATGTAAGATCCGACCGTGCACTTCCACTTGGTACACCCTGAATAATGCTGCACTACACCTTTGAAAGCTCATAACTCAGAAAGTTTTTGTTTTCATCAAAAGAAGGTCATCACTAGTGTTTTGGAAAAAGCTCGGCATCATCTCTACACTGCATGATAAAAAATGGTGTGCTCCCCCATTTAAAAAAATTATGTTAACCTTGACGTGATCTTGGCCCTTCCACAAGGTTAAATGGATTTGACTATTCAATAATACTTAAAACTTTTGTCTCAAACATTTTTTTTTCAAAAATGTTTTATGGTTTTTCCGAGACTTTATGAGGACCCTGTATATACTTATAAACACCTTTATATTTATATTTTAGTAAATTAAACACTCACAAATAAATAAAATAAAGTAATTTCCTTGTCGTACACAGAAATATATCAGTATTTAAAAACTGTCAACGTGAGCACCGTGTGTGCATGAGACACCTTTACTTGTCATTTGTCACTTGTATAATGTGCCTGAACGAGAAATATTTTCACAAACTTATTGGTCAACTATAAGTATTTCCCATTTAAAAATTATTATAGTCTGGACAATTTTGCAAAAAATTTTCGTTTTCTTTCGTTTCTTAGAATTTTTCACAGAATTTGTCATTAAAAGGACACTCGGTTTTTTTAGTATACTCTATACACAAACACCCACGTGCGCACGCACGCATTGTTATTGTGTTTATAGTTTGTGTTATAATTATTGTTCTACAAATTTTACACTGCTGTAGAATAAGATTAAGTAATCAAATTTTTATAGTACATTTTATCAATAACTTTTATTAGCTACTAATTACATATTATATATAAAATGAATATTTATTTTTGTATGCTCACCATCTCTTTATAGCGACCAGTTACCTACCATTGGCAACCAAGTGAGCCACGCACATGTTTTCTAAATTAGACTAATTTATTTTAAAAGATTGTTAAGAAAATTAATAATTTTTCTTTTAATTTTTACACTAAATAACAAATAAATAACAAATTTGTGAAGAAATAGAAGATATGATCCAGTGTATGGACTGTAGGTCATAGGTTCACATATGCTGTGCCAACGTGAAGTCCATGATAAAAAAAATAATTGTATGCAGGCTACAAATAGACATTTTAATCATGTTCTCATTTGCGTTTGAATTAATTACACCGGCACACAAAAAAAAGTGTATGACTACTTTCCTCAAAATCTCGGAGACTACAGCGAAGAACAAGGAGAACGATTCCATCAAGACATAAGTGAAATGGAGCAGCGGTACCAAGGAAGGTGGGATATTAATATGATGGCAGATTTCTGTTGGACGTTAAAAAGGGAAACGATTCAGACCGGAGTGAAGAAGAAAAGAAACCCGCTACATAGATCATTCGAAGATAAAAGAGTTCGTTACAAGAGAAAAAAAGCATAAGAAAACAACGATTTTTACGCTCGCTAACGCGGTTTTTTGCGATTTTCGCTAAAACCTGTGGGTAACAGAGCTCAACAAAGTTGAAAAACGGGTTCAGGGCATCAAAATGCATAATAAATATACCTCATTAAAGTCAGAAAATTTTTTCCCTTTTGCTTTACGCTCATAAACACGATTTGTTGCGATTTTAATCTTTTTTTTTTACTATTTGAGCTATTTTTCGCGATTTTCGGCAATACTATGGATGATAAAGCTCAATAAACTTCAAATTTGGGTGAAGCACATCAAACTACATAAGAAATTTACTTGTTGAAAGTAAAAAAAATTTTTTCCTAATTTTGTCGCACTTACTAATGCGATTTTTCGCTATTTTTTGCGATTTACTCAAAACCAAGAGGTAGACGGGCTAAACGACCTCCAGATTCGGTTTCAGCGAGCCAAAATACATATAGATAGGTGGGTTTGGTCAAAAGTACACACCACTTTTTTTTGTGTGCCGGTGTTATTCGAACTATTAGAAATTTTACAAAAATAATACATAACTTTTCTTTACAGTTTAACCCAATCTACTTCCATCTTTTAGTTGAATATTTTTTTCAAACACTTTGATTATGAATGATTAAGTATGCAATAATATAAAATTTAACAATCGGAATGATCTGATTATATCATTTCATGTATGATTATAAAGAGTGAAATATTTAAAATAGACTACCTGAATAATTTTTAATTTTTATGATAAAAATGCTTCGAGCAAACATTATTTGATTTCAAAAGGAACATCTGAAGATGACTTAATTTTGATTGCATGTGAAAATTTTTTGCATGTGAAAATACAGTTACTATATTTCTGCATAGATACAGAGCTGCAAATATTTCTGCAGACATATACATTATTTTTAATTAAAATCTTTCTTAATATTTTGAATACATTCAACATTTTGGTAATTATTTACTTTAGGGAAGGCAGCTTCGATGGTCTCGACCTTGACATGAATGTTGTCAAGAACATGACTCTAAGTAACTTTTCTTTATAACTTATAACTCGGCGCTTATTGTTTTTTAAAAAGTTATTAACAAAAAAGTTTAGAAAATATAGTTATTTTGAGTATTGAAAGGCATAAACAATTAATATGTATGTGGAAATAGTACGAGTATTGGGGTGGAGTGAAGCGGAGAAATAGTGCATGAAATTGGGATGCCGCTTGCAAATCCATGTGGAACAAAATAATTATATTAGGTGTACAACTTTGCTTCCGCCGTTTTTTTCCGAAATTCGAGGCTTTATTGTAAAAAACTGGTTATACATTTATGATTCAAAGTATTGTCCATCGTTGGCCATTACTTTCTCCCATCTTTCGGGCAGCGTACGAATCCCGCATCGAAAAAACTGATCATCTTTTGAGGCGATTCACGAATCGATCCAATTTTTTACTTCTTCATAAGACCGGAAGTGCTGGTCAACCAGGCCATGTGCCATTGATCGAAACAAGTGATAGTCAGAGGGAGCAACGTCTGGAGAATACGGCGGGTGGGTTAGGACTTCCCATTTCAACGTTTCCAAGTATGTCTTGACCACTTTCGCAACATGGGATCGAGCATTGTCATGCTGCAAAATCACTTTATCGTGTCTTTCGTTGTATTGCGGCGTATATTATATATTGCGCGGTATATTATATATCCGTTTGTCTTTCAATGCTCGCATCAATTGCGTTCGATACCGATCGCCTGTGATCGTTTCAGTCGGTTTTAACAGCCCATAATACACTACGCCGAGCTGGTCCCACCAAATACAGAGCATGACCTTGGAACTGTGAATATTCGGTTTGGTCGTCGGCGTGGAAGTATGGCCGGGAACTTCCCATGATTTTCTGCGCTTGGGGTTATCGCAATGAACCCATTTTTCATCCTTAGTCACAATGCGATGCAGAAATCCCTTCCGTCTTTGCCTTTCAAGCAGCTGTTCACGAGCAAACAAATGCCGTTCAACATCTCTCGGCTTCAACTCGTACGGCACCCAATTTCCTTGCTTCTGAATCATTCCCATGGCTTTGAGGCGTTTTGAAATGGCTTGTTGAGTCACTCCCAATGATCGTGCCAATTCTTCTTGATTTTGACACGAGTCTTGATCAAGTAATGCCTCCAATTCTGCATCTTCGAAAACCTTCTCTCTTCCACCGCTATGCCGGTCTTCGACGTCAAAATCACTGTTCTTGAAGCGTTGAAACCACTTACGACACGTTCTTTTACTAATAGCGGCCTCACCATAAGTATTTGAGAGCATTCGATGAGCCTCAGCCGCAGATTTCTCCATATTGAAGCAGAAAATTAAAACCACAAATGACGAGAATTTGGCTCGTAAACTGACATTTTCAATCGAGAATAACTTTATGATGCAGACACAAATCGACTAATGTTTCTATGGAGTTATGTTGACAGATGCCCAAGTTTATTGTCGTCGTTATGACGTCGATGATCTATTTATTTCGACCACCACTTACCGCTAAAGCCATCTATAGGAAAACGGCGGAAGCAAAGTTGTACACCTAATAGATCTCGTTTTGAGCTACAGCAGGGGGTGGGGGTGGGGTGGATGTCGATTCGCATGGATAGTCGCAAACCCATGTAGAACAGAACAATTATAGACTTTGTTTCGGGCCGTGAACATGGGAAGGAAGGAGGATATAGGGTGACGCTCGTATGTCTATTGACTTTTTTATCGCATTAATTATGTAAAGATCGTTTCACATTCCAAATCAGAATTCTGACATTTACCGGCAATTATGCATATCCGGCAAGCGAAATTCACTTTACCTCCACCCTCGGCTCAAAACGAGATCTATAATAGTTCTGTTCCACACGGGTTTACGACTTTCCACGCAAACCGACATCTACCCCACCCCTAGCTTTGGTCTAAAATGAGGTTTGTACAAACTTTTATAATTGTACAAACTTTTTTCTTCGTAACTTTTTAATAAGCGATGAACGCCGATTAAATTATAAGGAAAAGTTATTTAGGGTCATGTCCTTGACAACATGTCAAGGTCAAGGCTATCGGAACTGCCTTCCTTAAAGTAAATAATTATCAATTTAATGAATAAGTATATAAAAATATATATATATACACAAATAAACAAATTACTTCGCCAGACGTAAGGCAGAGCTTTTTGTTGTCGTCGAGCACCGTATTCAGACTTTCAATCCATATGGGATCTATTGGTCCATCAAAGATAATCCATTTCCTTTCAAATGACTCATCTGAAGCAAACCGACGAAAAGCGGAAGCACAGACTCCATCAGTCCATTCGGACGATATTGGATCCAAATAACCGAATAATTGATCCAGAGTGATGGCCTTGGGATTTAGGACAAAGCATTTAGTTATCGAGTTCTCGTTATTCTCGTCTGTTCGATTGTGCATCAACGTCAAAGCATCAGCTAAAGTACGAAGAACAGCTGTCTTTCCTCCGAACGGTTCTCCAACCTGTTTAAGATTTTTATTATTTAATTTATGTATATAATTTGTATCTTCTTCTTCTTCTAATAATTTGTATATACAGGGTGTTCAATTTTAAAGTTTACAGTGCTATCTCTCCCAAACCAATGATTTTATTGAAAAATATTTCAGACAAAAGTTACATGGTTTGAAGAGAACCACATGATGAAAATATGGAATTGACCTCGAGTGACCTTTTTAAGACCAGGTTAATGTGATCGATGTTTTCTTAAATGGAACTTCCCATTTTTTTATTACATATTTTTATAGCTTGTTTCCAAAGAGCTACAAAAATATTTTCTGAAAATATTGAAAAAGAAAAAAATATGTTGCAAAGTACATTCTTGTGGTGTTTGGCAACATATTGCTTTTTTAAATCAACCATGTCTTTTCTTTACACCAATTAATTGATTTCATTATTCTGTGCAAAAAAGTATCAAGATAAGATTATCGAAAACTGAATTTTTCTCAAAATATTTTGTATTTTATGTCAAAATACTGTATCTTTCAAACCTCATAACTAGGAAAGTACTTAATAAAAATTACCTTAATTATAGTGTTTTGGAAAGCTCTCGAAACAAGCTACAAGAATATACAATAAAAAATAGGGAGTCCCGTTTAAGGAAATATCAATTACATTGACCTAGCTTTAAAAAGATCACTCAAAGTCAAGTCCATATTTTCTTCATGTGGCCCCCTTCAAATCATGTAACTTTTGTCTGAAACATTTTTCAATAAAATCATCAGTTTAGGAGAGATAGCACTGTAAACTTTAAAATTGAACACCCTGTATAATATAAATTTGCATTTATGTATAAAACATTTAACTGTGTGTAAAATGTTTTAATTGCTATAATATAATACTCGTACATGAAAAAGATTACTACGGAAAAAAATGCTTAAAAAATTAAGATTATCAACAAATAGGATTACTATATTATAAACCGTTTAAATAATTATACAATATTGTGTGATCGGCTTGCACTAGACGATCCATTTTCAAGGACATATGAGGATCTTATAACGATTCTAAAAAAATTCTCGCTCTAGCACTTTTAGAAATAGCTAAATACTTCAAATTTTATCAAAAGAAAAAAAGGTGAAGTAATCAAAGATTTCATGGCAGCTCTGCGGAAGTTGAGCCTCCATTGAAATTTTGGGGACTACTTAACATCAGCATAGCGAAATCAGCTCGTTTTAGGGCTAGCGTATAAAAAAACACAAGCAAGGTTATTGGAGATCTAGAATTTGGAGTATAACTTCGGTAAGGAGTTCAAGATAGCGACAACCATGGAACTTTTGAAAAAAGGAACGCAGAAACTTCAAGGGGATTCATACAATATTAACATAGTTGCGATGAAGAAGAACCCAGCAAATGATGTAGGCAAGAACATGAAGAAGAATCTCCTTAAGAAACAAAGAGCAGGAGGAAACAAAGGCTCAACATTTAAAGCACAGACATCTAAATCAAATAGTATAAGTACTAACATTAAGTGTTTCAAGTGTGGGAAAGGCCATTTAGCGTCTAAATGTACCTTAAATCCAAGTATACGATGCAACACTTGCGGGAAAGCTGGCCATTTGTAGCGGGTGTTTTCAAGGAAAGCAGTCTACAAACCAATTGTCTCGGAGGTATACAAATTTTTCCCGAGGTCTTCCAAAAGTGCGGAAAGTCATCGTGGGGTTTTAGTGGGTATACCCACTATTATTTTATCCTGGGGAGTCCCACATTATCACCGGTCCTCCCCCAAAACCGGTGGTATGCGTAACACATTTCCCCACGAAAAAAGTCGACGAACAATTAGAAGTTTTAAATTGCATTACAAATTATAAAAACTAAGCCAAAATTTGTACGACACTCCAAGTTAATTATAAGCAAGTTGAATTCGAGATAGATACAAAAGTTGTGGTATCCGTTATAGACATTGAAAATGCATGAAAATTATTTTTTTTCAGATTTAATTATTCATAAATCTGATCTAAAATGTTCGCGTTTTGCAATCGAGAAATTAGTATCGTTTATTTTTAACGCTGGGAGAGCGTAAACCACTACTAACAAGGGAAGTATCACGACTGTCCGGAACCGATTTGATTCTCCTTTAAATATGTTGTTATATATACAAATCTAAGAAACACGTATTTTTTTATATGGGCTACTTTTGACTTTTAAGGGGTAAAACATCCCTTTGAAAAAAAACGGTTTTTATCTTTCAAGGCGAATATCTTTGAAACTATTAGAGATAGAAAAAAAATTCAAACGGGGTATTAAATGGCTTGATGAGTACTATAAAATAATGCAAAAAATTTTTTTCTTTTTTCTTTTTTTTTCAAAAAATCTTACCCCTTTAACTTCTTTTTTTCAAAATTTTGAATTTTTGTTTTCATCAAATTAAAGGTTATTTTTTTACGAATTCATCCATGTATATTAAAGTTATGTTGCGTAATATCATTTTTAAGAAATCATTACAAACCCCTCCGTATATACGTTATTCGTGCTCGTATCGTATCTACTATGTGCGTAAGTGTAATAATTATCGTCGAAATAAAAAATTTAAAAAAATGTTAAATTTGTACAAAAATAAGCTTCTATTTGTGGCGATAAAAAATTTTTGAAATTTTGAAAAAAGAGTGATGGAAATATTTTAAAAATTAAAAAAATTTCTTTTGCACTGTTTTATAAAGTACTCCTAAAATCATTCAACTTTTATTACATGATATTTTTCTAGTATTACAGATTATAAAAAACATTAAGAATTAGGGTAGTTTTTATTATACCTTCTTAAAGTTATTAAAACTCTTTGTATTCATCTCTGTACCTATTTCCTTATAAGATCTTAAGATTATTTTCTTTTACAACTATTTTCGTTCCAACGCTTTAACATCTTGTTTATTTATTAGTTTATATATTAGTTTTGCGCAATAATATCTACACGTAATTAATAATGAAATAATTATTGAATGTTTACATAATAAATTTATACTTTTTATTATTTACTCATTATATACATTACAATAATGATATTTGACGAAAAATTGTTTTAAACATAACATTACTGTTTGACACCAAAAACATCTTACTACAGCTTGCAACCCTCGATATTACATGTTGTTGAAGTTTTGTCAAAACTGAATTGTACTGGATTTTCAAATTCTTCTGGTCTTTCGTTCGTAAATCCACTTCTAAACCACGAATATTTAAATAAGTTGTGATATCGTGGGGATGACAATTGATTATGTATGTAACAATGTAATTATATATAATTTTATTTTTTTATTTTATATATACTGTCCATTTATCTTTAATGTACATACTTTTCATATCAGAATCGTGTTTGTCACACAATTTTGAAACGTGACATTGCTGAGCTCGCCGTATCACAATTTATTTAAATATTTGTGGTTTAAACGTGGGTATACGAACGAAGGACCAGAAGAATTTGAAAATCGAGTACAATTCAGTTTTGACAAAACTTCAACAACATGTAATATCGAGGGTTGCAAGCTGTAGTAAGATGTTTTTGGTGTCAAACAGTAATGTTATGTTTAAAACAATTTTTCGTCAAATATCATTATTGTAATGTATATAATGAGTAAATAATAAAAAGTATAAATTTATTATGTAAACATTCAATAATTATTTCATTATTAATTACGTGTAGATATTATTGCGCAAAACTAATATATAAACTAATAAATAAACAAGATGTTAGAGCGTTGGAACGAAAATAGTTGTAAGAGAAAATAATCTTAAGATCTTATAAGGAAATAGGTACAGAGATGAATACAAAGGGGGGTTTTAATAACTTTAAGAAGGTATAATAAAAACTACCCTAATTCTTAATGTTTTTTATAATCTGTAATACTAGAAAAATATCATGTAATAAAAGTTGAATGATTTTAGGAGTACTTTATAAAACAGTGCAAAAGAAATTTTTTAAATTTTTAAAATATTTCCATCACTCTTTTTTCAAAATTTCAAAAATTTTTTATCGCCACAAATAGAAGCTTATTTTTGTACAAATTTAACATTTTTTTAAATTTTTTATTTCGACGATAATTATTACACTTACACACATAGTAGATACGATACGAGCACGAATAACGTATATACGGAGGGGTTTGTAATAATTTCTTAAAAATGATATTACGCAACATAACTTTAATATATATGGATGAATTCGTAAAAAAATAACCTTTAATTTGATGAAAACAAAAATTCAAAATTTTGAAAAAAAAGTTAAAGGGGTAAGATTTTTTGAAAAAAAAAGAAAAAAGAAAAAATTTTTTCGCATTATTTTATAGTACTCATCAAGCCATTTAATACCCCGTTTGAATTTTTTTTCTATCTCTAATAGTTTCAAAGATATTCGCCTTGAAAGATAAAAACCGTTTTTTTTCAAAGGGATGTTTTACCCCTTAAAAGTCAAAAGTAGCCCATATAAAAAAATACGTGTCTCTTAGATTTGTATATATAACAACATATTTAAAGGAGAATCAAATCGGTTCCGGACAGTCGTGACACTTCCCTTGTAAGTCGAGAATGGTAATTTTATCAATTACAATATATTCCAAAAATAACAGAAGTTTACAAGAAATGTGTTCGATACATACAGTGAAAAATACTAAAAATTCATGAATCACTAATTTGAATGTAAATTACGAAATAGGTTCAGACTATAAAAGTTCTAAGATTGTATGTTTACAAATGTAATTAAAATAAAGATAATGTAAAACCAGTATTTCTCAAGGCACATTCAGTACTATAAACTAATTCCTATGATTGATAGAGAATTAGATTGTTTATGTAGAGAGTTTATATATTTTGTGGAAAGGGTGGACGCTTTCAAATGGGACCCCTATCGTACCAGTTTTAAAGAAAAATAACCAAGTCAGAATTTGTAAGGATCTTAGCGTTACGCTAAATTCAAACTTAATAGTAGATGAGTATCCATTACCTACCACAGATGAATTGTTTGCATCGATGGAAGATGTATTGGATTGGCAAATAAACTCGTTTATTTACAATTTTTTAAATACATTTATTCAATACCAAATTATACATACCAAATTTTAATCAAACTATGTGTTCTCCATTATTATCTGTGACCTTTTGCCATCTTTGCACCAACTTCATTATGTCGCGTTGAGTGAAGATTTTCCCGTTTAAGGAGTTCTGCAACGATCGAAACAAGTGATAGTTGGAGGGTGCCAGGTCCAGTGAATACGGTGAATACGGAGGATAGGGCAAAATATCCCAGCCAAGGCGTATTAATTTTTGCTGAGTTGTTAATGATGTCGGGCATTGTCATGATGAAACGACTCCTTTCTAATTTGCCAATTCTGGTCGTTTTTCGCGTATTGTTTCGTCCAATTTTATTAACTGGGAGCAGTATACGCTTGAATCAATACGTTTTGC
The DNA here is from genome assembly GCA_901521435.1 of Crematogaster levior. NCBI lineage: Eukaryota > Metazoa > Arthropoda > Insecta > Hymenoptera > Formicidae > Crematogaster > Crematogaster levior. The sequence goes on from CABEGB010001223.1 coordinate 49,861, forward strand.
CAGATAGTAAAAGTGCCAGTTTGTAATAGATAATACCTTTATAATCCCGTTACACAGAGAGCATAATCTTCTTTGGATGCAATCTCGCCTTTGAGGTTGTTTACGACCGCTCCTTACTGTGCTCCCAAGATTTTCTACACACTACGTTATCGTAGACGACTCATTTTTCGTCCCGTAACCATCCATTTCACTGGCAGTGTCCTGCCGAACAAATACGACACAGGGAGAGATCGCGACATTAGAAATGTACGGAACACGGAGAGAGTCATACGTGCTTTCGAGGATAATCCCGAAATGAGTATTCGGGTAGTTGCTCGAGAGCACGATTTATCTTGTACAACCGTACAAAGAATATTGAAAGAAGAAAAATTGCACGCGTTTTATTATACACGAATGCAACATTTACGACCAGCAGATTACCCTGCAAGATGAACGTTTTGCGAAAATTTTCTGTGAAACGTCGATCGAGATCCCAGATAGTCCTCTCATGTGATATTCAGCGAATCGCTTCAGTGAATCGCTATTCACACAAGAAGAAATTTTTAATGTGCATAATATGCACTTTTAGAGCGAAGAAAATCCCAGAGTCGCGCGACTCCGAAATTTTCAAACTCGTTGGAAGATTAATGTGTGGGCTGGAATAATAGGCACTGAAATACTTGGTCCAATTATTCTTCCAAATATTTTAACTGAGAGAACCTACGTCGATTTTTTAACAGAAAATCTATCAGATTTTCTTGAAAATGTGCCATTACTTGAAAGAAACGAGATTGTTTCAACAAGACGGTGCTGGACCATACAACGCCAGGATCGTTACGAATTATTTAAACGAGCATTTTCCCGGACGCTGGATGGGTCGGTCCGATACGTTGGCCCGCAAGATCTTCGGATCTCAACCCTCTGGATTTCTTCTTATGGGGATATTGTAAGGAAGTAATTTATAAAACGCTTCCAGAAGATCAAAAGATCTAGAGAGATAAGATTACGATTTGCTATTTGGAATATCGACGAAGAAATAATGCAGAACGTCGAAAGAAATTTATTAAAATGCATGAGAGCTTGCGTTAGGATGGATCCAATACATTTTAACGTTGGAACATCTCTTTTGAGCAGAATAAAAATAAATTTTCCCAAATTGTAATTTTTTTTTCTTACAATTAACTGAAACCTTTGCATCGTGAATGCAATAGTTTCGAAAACGTAATAACGTATAACACATGCTTTTAAAAATAATTATAATTATAATTAGAAATAGTTATTAATTGTACTAAATAATTAATTTCTTTAAGTCATTACATGTTTCTATCATTCGCAATGCGAAGGTTTTAGCCGATCGTTTTCATCTCGTGTCGATCACATGCCACGCGCAAGTCGCAGCGCTAGTCAACATAACTCTTGTGGTCGCGCAGTCTCCGTGATCCGTTGCTTTGGGTCAAGTCATGTGCTATTTGCATTCGCGTTTCTTTTAAAATAAATTTTTGATATCGGATGATATGAATTGGTAGTGAATCAGTAAATTCGTTATCGCGTAATCTGTATTGTGTTAATCGAGTGTGAAAGTAATTTGCAAAAACGAGAAAGTTTTAATGTGTCTCTAACAACCTAGTCATGTTAAGGGGTTACATGGGTTTGGGAGCTTCAAAAAATTGAATTTTTTTTTTGTTTTATTAAATTCTACAACATGTCTAGAATATTGTCCTAAATTTTTAAGTCGATCGGAGTAAAAGTTTAGGAGATAGAGCCTTGGGAAGTTCCGCCCTCAAGGCCAGTTCGGCTTAGCGCGCCGCAAATATATTGAGGCAGCTGCTCAGCTATTGTTTGTCTGTCTTTCTTGTTAGTTTCTTTCACTTTCTAAAGGAAATTAGTTTCAAAAAGCAGAGATGTTTTTTATTACTTTCATGTGAGTGACAGATTATATTTTGCCTATCCTGAGATTAATGATGAATCCTTCACGAGCACGTCGGCGAAAAAATTAAAAGGTGACGACAAAGGACATGTGCCAGTGGAAGACACTCTTCAATATACAATTATAGATTTTTCTCTAGTTTTTTCAACACTATCTTGTTTTATTAAGTGTTCTAACATTATTAAAAATAAAGGAAAGGAAAAAGTGTGTAATGGTAAAGTGGAGTTTAAACAATGTTCGAAAATCGGTCTCGGATTTAAAATAATGGTGAAGTGTGAACAATGTGAACCCAGATATATTCTATCATGTCAACAAATTGGAAAAATGTATGAATTATAAAGCAGGATCTTTACTTTATGGGCCTGGAATCGACGATTCTACGTAAGTTGAAAAAAAAAATTTTTTCTTAGTTTAGTCGTCACTCAAAACTTTAAACGCGTTTTTCTCGAAACGCTATTTTCAAAGTCGGTTGTCAAGATTTCTCGAAAACTACTGAACCGATCTTGATGAAATTTGGTACACGTCTTGGAGATACTATTGACAAGAACTTGGACGAAGGATTTTTTTTTTTTTTCGCAACTAATTTTAAAAAATCAAAATGTGGTGCAAATTTCAGCGAAATTTGAATTTTTTTGTAAAAAACTCTGCCAAAAATCCACATTTCAATTTTTTTTTTCCTTCGTCCAAATTATAGTTTTAGGTATTAACTAATAGACGCAATTTGATTTTTTGATTTCAGATGATCCTGTCATGAGTTCTGCTGTCAACGCGGAAGCAACTTTTTTCGGAGGGGTCACCGGAAATGACGTCGCAATGGCTGAGTTTTAAATATTTTTCAATGAAAATTTCAGAAAATGTTCATTAAATATGTATCTTTAATGTAATAAAAAGTTTGAATGAAAAATTTCATTTTTTATATAAAAAAAAAATTGTCGAAAATATGCCATTTTTTCCCGGAGTAAACCCATGTAACCCCTTAACTGTGCAGTTAACACGTAGCATGAAGATTCGCTACGTTGCTACAAGGTGAGTGAGCAGGTGAGTGAGTGAGTAAATGAGTGACTGAATGAGAGAGTGCATAAGTGTTTGTGTAAAAGAGAGAAAGAGAGCGAGAAAAAAAGTGTATGCGTACGTGCGTGCATGTGTATGAATGTCTCTCCCTCCTTCCCTCCTTCCCTCCCTCTCTCTCTCTTTTACGCACCTCTCTCTTTTACATGCATGCCATTACACACATCGCGTGTAACAATCATTTGATTGCAGCGTCCGACGGCCGGCGAACCGAAACAACTTTTGGTCATTAAAGTAACGTTATTTTAAGGAACACGTATTCCTGACGTAATTCTAAGACACTTTCTTCTTTACCAAAATTTTATTGAAAGCAATTTTATGTTATAAGATTAAAATAATTAGCGACTTACGCGGTGGTAATCATCCGTCAGACGGTCAACTGAACCCGCGTTACGCTCGCGGCGTGCCGCTCTTGCCTGCCTTCTGTACTCGACGCGTGATTTGTTAACTATTTTTGCTTATAACTCAAAAACTACGCTTCAAATAAAATTTTGATAAAGAAAAAATCGTCTTAGAATTGTGTCAGGAATATATCATTTTATAGATGGAAAGTTGTTTCGGAACACCTTGTATGTGTTTGCATGCATACGTGCGTGTGGGGATCGAGTAAAGGCCAACGCGGCTTCGCCTCGAATATTAAACAAATAATTCATTCCTCTAAGTACAATGTTTCCCCTTCCTTGGCCAGTGGCAAAGAGTTATACAGAATACTAGGAAGTAAAGCGGGAAGAGACAAATAAACTTTTTGAAATACTGATGTAAATAAATTTTGGAAAAGTAAACAGTGTAGTGATGCGCGGACACCGAATAGTAGACCTATAAAATTAAACAAACAAATGTTATGACGTGAACTATATATGGAACATTTCAGAATAACAAAAATGAAAAATTTAACGTGAAGCTAATTTTGGTGGCCAGGTTTAGATCAAGATATTGAAAACCTTGTTAAAGATTGTGCAAATTGTAATGCGTATAAAAATAATTCAAAAAAGGAGATTCACCAGTAGGAAAAAGCCATAGAACCGTTTCAACGAGTACCACCTTGATCAAAAAGTTCCTGGAATTATTACCAGGTGATGCTGAGTCAGCTAATTTGAGTTCTGTTTTTTTTTGTTAGGTTGCCACATCTATCATTGACATTCCCACCAAATTTTATCGCTTGACAATTGTAAAAGTTATGCCGTCTTGAGTACATCTACCTCTGCACGTGTTTTCGATTTTTTACAGTTTTAAAAATGGAGTTGAATTTGCAACAACGAGTTTGTATTAAATTTTGCGTTAAAAATGGATTCAATGGTGCGAAAACCTTGGAAATGTTGGGAAACTGTTTCGGCAATGATACTCTAAAGAAAACAGCCGTTTACGAATGAGCCAAGACAAAAAAAATCACGTCGTTTTCAATCGAAAAAGAAAGCGATGTTCACGGTTTTCATGGATTACAACTGTATTGTACACGATCATCACGAATTTTTGCCAGAAGGTCAGACAGTTAATAAGGACTATTATTTGGGCGTTATTTGCGTGAAACAATTCGCCAAAAAAGAAAGGATTTGTGGGCAAACAACTCGTGGATTTTGTACCATGACAACGCACCGTCGCACAGTGCCATCATTATCCGTGAATTTTTGACCAAGAACGAAACGAATACCATCCAACAGCCATTGAATTCACCTGATATGGCTCCCTGCGATTTTTTTCTGTTCGATCGAGTCAAAAAACCACTACGGGGAACGCGTGTTAACAGCCAAAAGGAGGTAATGGAAAAATCGAAGACGGCTCTGATGGCTATACCGAAAATAGAGTTCCAGAAATGTTTCGAGAGCTGGATTAAGCGCTGGCATAAGTGCGTTGCAGTCGATGGGGAGTACTTTGAAGGGGACAATATCACTTTTGATGAATAAACTTGTATTTTGAATTTTCTGAATGAATTCCGGGAACTTTTTGATCAAGGTGGTACATATATATAGATTTTGCGGATCCGTTTCTTCAAACGGATCCGCAAAATCTATATGTTCTATTCAAACTTCAAGGTCAAACGTTTTTTATTTTAGTCGATGTTTTTTCGAAATGGCCTAGTACATATTGTCAGGATATGTCAACGACAAATACGATTTCAATTCTAGATGAAATTTTTGCAACTTTCGGATACCCAAAACAGTATCGGACAACGGAAGAACATTCATTGCGATAGAATTTACAAAATTTCTGGAAAAACGAGTTATAAAATTTAAGCTTACAGGTCTATATCATCCCGCGACAAATGGACAAGCGGAAAAATTTGTTCAAACACTTAAACAATCACTGAAATGACAATCACGCATGAATAGCACAGGAATCAGTTTAAAAAGTCAATCATTATAAAAGATACTAATACAATCACGCCACACTCCGCCGTATCACGCCACATTCAGTAACTGGGAAATCTCCAGCAGAGTTATTCTTAGGAAGACAAATCCGAAATAGATTTCAACTCATTTTTCCAGAAAAAAGGAAGGAAACGTTACCTCTCCCTGTTTCACGTTTTAAAGAGGGGAAAAGAGTTAGTTATCAGAATTATTTAGGTTCAGTAAAATGGAAATTCGATAAAATTATTCGTAGATTAGGAAAGTTTAATTTCAAAATTAAGTTGGACAATAATGAAATCTGGCGTCGACATACTAATCAATTGTGTAAAATTAGTCAAAATACATTCCAAACAGAGAGAGAGCAGAAAAGGGAAATTTTTAAAGTTATGGATTTGCGAAGTAAATAATGTAGAAGAAGTAAATAATGTACTTGCACAGAGAAGTAATAGTAACAACCGAATGGAAGAAGACGCGCAAGTGTTGCCCAACACACAAACTATTCCCTCCGGGAATAGATGAACAAATTGAGAATACCAGGAGATTTGAAGAAAGAGAACGCCCTCAAATTTGTACTCCACTGCGTCAATCTACTCGTATACAAAAACCCCTCGAACGTTTCGCAGATTTTGTGACCGATAGAAATTGAGTTCATTCTTTTCTTTTAGCAAGAAAAGTATTATAGTCGTTTAAATATTATAAGTTTGCTGTCGCGTGTTTTCTTAGATAAGCGATCGAGCGTGCTTGGGTCGCGCCCTCTTTCCTTCATGTGTGTGTTCTCTCCGTCTCTTCCCGTAGCCTGATCCACAAGACTCGCATTGTTAAATTAGACCATTGAAGCGTTCTTATTTGGTAAGAAAAAAACACTCGTTTTTATTCCATACTTTCACATCCTGACAACAATTATGAACAGACAAATATTATCAATGTTCTCAAGAATAAAGATGTGCAGAGAGACAGATTCAGGGTGTGCGACGAATATCACCGGTACAGTTTCTACACAATCACTCCATTCTACACAAGAACTCAGTATACTAACGTGGAATCAACGAACACATCGTCAAGCAAAACGTCGTTATTAAATGTGAGCCTGTCTGTGATTGGCCTTATCACATGAGATCGAAAATGTATAAACGGATGCTGGATGAGTACATGATAAAGGAAGAAGAATGTAAAATCCAGTGGTATGAAAGTGATACGGACTATTATTATTATTGGTAAATCATTCAAAAGATTTGATATAGCAGAGAATTATTGTGATTCCTACAGATATCGGGAGGTATGTCGAATTGATAGTGTTGAACTTGCGTTATTATCCTTTCGACGTTCCTAGAGATATGCTACTTGACGAATATGACAATGATTACTTTGATCTTTACAAACATTATAAAGGTGTCCCCGTTTTTTATAAATTTAATAAATTTTATAAATTTTATAAATTTAATAAATTTAAGCTTATACACTACGTTCAAGGTACAAAATGATATTGTGAACCATGTGGACGAATCACATGCAAAAGCTTTGCTGTTTTTTTGTAGAAGATTGTGACATGAAAAAGTGTAAAAAAGACATGGAGCAATTTGTGCAAGCTGAACGTGACTTGTTGGAGCAAATCAACAAAGTCGTTACCTTATGTTACCTAGTGTTTTGCATGGATACAACGATGCAGCGAGTAGAATAGCTCAAAGAACGCAGTTGTATCAAGCGTCCTCAACTGGAAATAAACAATCTTTGGAGGCTTGCGCGACTCGAGGAATTGAAAAAAGGATTAGAAAGATGCTTTATACATATTGGTGATTACGCGAGCTAGTAGGGACAACGATAACATGAAAAAACTCATTTGGCGAGAGATCGATACTGCATTCGAAAATCGTATACTACGACCGGTGCGGTGATCAACGCAGACTATTTCTGGAAGACACAGGTAGTGTAGTGCTCGAACACGTGCAAAATAATATAAAAAAATATAACAGTGTAAAAGTGAATACCGTGCTCAACAGAAAATTTGCGATGGGTAATAAAAGTATCAATACGAGAAATTGTGAACTTTTTCAAACATCGAACATGCAAGAGTGGTACGAGCGGCACGTCATCGAACCTACCTTAACATCCCTTGGAGACTTTCAGAAGCGTGGTAGCGGATGAGCGTTGTCACGTATACTCAATTTAACTGTTAATGTGAACAAGCACAATCCTTTGCGGGGAGTTAGATAATAAGAAATATCGCGAAAAATAAAACTGAAGAAAGCGTTGATCAACGTGCAATCAACAGACAATGCGTGCTTTGCGTGGTCGATAGTCGCCGTTCTACATCCAGCTGAAATGCAAAATGAGAATCCTTGACTCTCATTATGTGAAAATCCTCAATCTTAAATATTATACATTTAATTTCCAATGACGTTGAGTCAAATTAAGTTTGAGTCAAAGTTTGAGCGACTAAACGACATCTTCATCAACGAGCATTGAGAAGAGAAGAAACTTGCAATATACAAATACGTTGATAATAAGAAGACAAGCACGTCAATTTGTTGCACATAGAAAACTAGCGGGACAACACGAGCTATTTCGTGTAGATTGAGAAATTGTCTCGACCGATTGGATCTCAATTGAGCAGAAACGTACACGTGAAATACATATACAATCGGTATGTATACGCGATTAATAATCATTTACAAATACTTATAAAAAGAATACTAAAAAAATGTTTGCTTTCAGCTGTTTATACTATTTTAGTTCTCACAAGAGATTGTCCACGCATAGCGTCGATTGTGGAAGGATGAACGACTGTGTCAAATTAACAACGACGACAAGTGGCTCAACTTTGACAATTAGAACAAGGAACGAGTTCATGGTATACGCCGACCTTGAATTTACCCTGAAGAAGATGGATAAGGATCTGAATACGCCTACGTACACGTATCAACACCACCAGGTATTCAGCATAGGATACTACAGTGTTTGTACGACGACTCGTTATCGTTCGGTATCAGTTATCAACATCACAATAGCATAGAATACTACGTGTGATGCTCTTACGATGACTCGCTATCGATGTATTCGTTTCGTTGCGACAAAGATTGTGTTGCGTGGTCCGGCAAACTCGAAGAATTAGCGTATCGCGGAAAAAGTATCCTATCCGCTAATGTCCTCATAGAAACTTTCTTTAACAAACAGTGGGAGGCCGTAGCGTAACACAGTGCATAGATGCACCACATATGCGAGAAACCGTTCACGCAAGATGACAGTCGAGTACACGATCATTGCCATCTGACGGGACGATACAGACGTCCTGCACATTCAAATTGTAATTTAAATTATAAAGACTTGTATTTTGTTCCGATAGTTTTTTCACAAATTATCCGATTATGATTCACATTTTATCATTAAAAAAATAGTTTCCACGGTCGAAGGTTGATTTGTTATCGATAACAAAAGAAAAATATATTTCATTTATGAAAATGTCAAAGATACCGCCAAAATATCAAAATCGCATAAAATTGCGGTCATTCATCGATTCGTATAAAATTCTGAGTAGCAACTTCGATAAACTGACATCATTTCTTAATAAAGTTAAGCGTTTCACGCTTCAAATTTTCAAATTTATCGATCGATTTTGATCTATTGACGAGAAAAAGTGTGTTTCCATACGAATACGTTGATCTCATGGACAAGACCTGTGTTTATCGCCGTGAATCATTCTTCAGTTCCTTAACCGGTGAAACTATATCCGAGAACGATTACGCGCACGCCACGAACGTGTAGCGACAGTTCTCCATTCAAACTTTGAGTAAATACAGCGATCTATATTTAAAAACGGATGTCTTATTATTAGCTGACTTTTTTTTTAATTTCCGTGAGTTGCATCGAGAGTTATAGATTAGATCCCGCTTACTACACTCTACATTCTTGATTTCACGTGGGAGACTATGTTAAAACATACGTACGTAATTTTAAACTGCTCACGGACATTGACATGGTCATGTTTATCGAACGTGGTATATGCACCGACCTCAGTCAATGTTCCAACAGATACGCGTGAACCAATAACGAGTACATGCAGTCGTACGATACGTCAAAACTTTCCTCATACTTGATGTATTTTGATGTCAATACTCTGTACGGTAATGTGTCAACCGTTATCTTATGCCGAATTTCGAAGGTCAATCTCGAGTATCCGCAGTGTTTACACGATGCGCAGCTGATATACTAGGTTTGTTCTTTCCAGCTGCACTAGTTCTGCACTAGTTCTGAACTAGAACTGACGAGTACAGTAAAAATTTCATAGGTGCAGAAATGTAGATAGAAACGAAAAGAACGCTACAGTGCAGAAATCAACATGACGCGACACATGATTCCGGATTTTTTTTTCATCAATATTATTTCTTTCATTGTTTGTATTTCTTTGTACATTTTGTTATATATCTTGGTGTAATTTAATAAATACTAATTGATCATCGACAGTACATTGCACTGTATTGCAACTAAAATCAATATCTTGATATTTTAATTTAAATATTACACCTTCTGCAAGAATATTATAATAAGATTATTATATTATACTTATCATCTTTATTTTCTTATTAAATAAATATTTATATATTGAAATTTAGTTCTTAAATAGCTATTTGCATAGATAATGTTTATTGATATATTTAGATACATAATTTTAATACCTTCCAATTTACAAGTAATATTTCCATCTTTATCAATTAAAATATTTCCAGCTGCATCTCTTGTAATATATGCAACACTTATTTTCTCCATGTCGAAAACTTTTTTTTATACGACTAAAGGTCTAATATAATTAATATAAATTAAAAATATAAATTCAAAAAGCTAAAAAACTTTCTATATATCATATATTCTCTTTATATTTAAAATATAAAAGAAATAAATTACATATGGCTCCTCAATATAAAAATATAACAGAAGAATAACATAAGCCTTTTAAGAGCCGGCCAATAATGACAAAATTGATTATAATAGTTTAAGTTGTATATTAAAAGTTGTACATCAAATATATAAATGTCATACGCGTTTCGAACTCACGGAGTCTTCTTCAGTGAACGCAACAATACTCATCTCACACAGAAATTCGAAGTGTAGAACGGCATCCTCTTCGCAGTGAGGATACCGTTGTCATATTATAAAATTCGGAAGTCATAGGGTGTCCTCCTAACTGGTAGCTTCGGTGGAGCGATAACTGTCCCAACATACTCTCTTTTTTATTGTCTTTAAAGTAGTCTTGAAATTATGGATGGTAAAAGAGAGAAAAAACACATCTTACTTCTGTGACCGTTAAAACCAATTCTTTATATTTACTTTTTTTAAGTTATGTTAATACTTAAAATTTTTTACTATATGTTTGTCTGTCGCTATTGTTATTGCGTATATAAAAAATATTATTTATCACAGTATTTTATACTTGTATTATATTACTACCAATTATATGTGTGATATGCTGATTCTACTTACCCTTGCGTATGCGTATGCCTTGCGTATGCCTTTGCGTTTTCTTTGCACTACTGAAGCACTATTGAAACTGACATGAGAGGAAAAAGCCAGAAAGAAGCTTCTGACACTCGCGGCCGACAACAGACTGACGACTGAAGCAGACTGACTGAATGCCGATGAAAATGCCGAACGCCGAATGCCGAGTCGCGTGACACTACACACACTTTCTCAACACAATAACAAACTAAAACTAGGTAAACCAGCGGTAAACGTGAAAAGCACTGAACATTTCTCATTTTCAATTTACTATTTAATATATGTAATATATATATATATACAGGGTTGGGCAAAAGTCCGGAAACGGTCAAATATCTTGAAAAGGATTAACTATAGCGAAAAATATGTAAGTAGCAAAGTTGTAGGGCTTAATAAAATGTATCTAATGATGGCTAAAAATTTGACTTTGGGTGGAGGACGAAGATCATATGAAGGTCAAATTGAATTTTTTAAATGGAACTGCCTACTTTTTATTGCATATTCTTGTAGCTTATCTCAAGAGCTTTCCAAAACACTATAATAAAGTATTTTTTCATGAAGTATTTTCCGAGTTATAAAGCTTGAAATAATTTCTTAATTTTACATAAACTGTAAAATATCTCGTAAAATATTTACTTTTCGATGACCTTACCTCAATACTTTTATGCACAGAATAATGAGAGGAACCAATTGGTGTCAAGAAAACACATAGTTGTTTTTAAGAAAAAATATGCAATTTGTAACTAACAATTACATATTTTTTCTTATCAACTTATGGCTGCATCAATAGGTGTTCACAACGTGTGTGTGTGTGTGTGTGTGTGTGTGTACAAGTATATGTAAAAATACTGATCAATAATATTTTTATATGCGCAAAAATAATAGTAAAAGACGAATATAGAGTAAAAAATCTTAAGTATTAACATAACTTAAAAAAGTAAATATAAAGATAATATAATTTTTAATTTTAGGTTAAGTTGTACTGTTTTTAATTTTTAATGTTTTTAATTTTAAGTTAAGTTGTACTGTTATTCTCGTTTTGCCTAAGCTGCCATATTGAACTGTACCGCTGTACTAACTCAAGACCTGGGGCAGGCAGTTCAGTGAACTGCTGTACTCAGTTCTGTTGCACTATTGAAAAGGACAGTCATCTCTGACGTCACTTCTGCTAAAAAGAACGCCTCAGTGTACACTTTATGAACTAGTACAAAAAGTTCAGCTGGAAAGAACAAACCTATACTGTTGTGCCAATGCGCCATAAACCGTCTAGCAAGCAGCAGGATAAACTTCTAGCGACTCTATATGATAAGAAGTGTTACGTCATCCACTACCGTAACCTGCATGCGTCACGACCTTCGCGTCACAAAGATATACCGTGTATTGGAGTTTTCACAATATTCGTGACTCCGTGATTACTTAGAACTTAATATCCAATTTAGAACGCGTGCAAAAAATGATTTCGAGAAAAATTGATGAACAACGCGGTATTGGGTAAGACTATGGAAAATGTTCAAAATCACGACATTAAATTCGTAACGCAATAGGACGATACGGTGCGAAGGCGATTATCACAAAACCAAATTTCCACAGTCGATGCGTCTTTTCGGAGAACTTAATCGCGATCGAAGAACTTGAAATAAAATTTAGCAAACCGATTTATGTGCATTCTTGATGTATCGAAAGTCTGTTTGTATGAATTTTATCGAATACATGTTACTATTGTATCGTGAAAAATGTAAAGTAATGTACACGGACATCGAGTGTAAGGATGTTTACAAGATGATGAAACAAGATATTTGAAGGTTTGACGATTATCACAAGCGATTATCCGACCGACAACGTATGGTATACCGCTCGCGAATAAGAAGATGCCCGGTCTGATGAAGGACGAGAATAACGGAGTGATCATGACGGAACTTCGTCGGACTCAGAGATGTATGCGTTGAGAGTTGACGGGAAGAAGGACACGAAAAAGACAAAAGATGTCAAGAGTAGCGCGGATCATAACGTTTGACGATTACATGCGGTGTTAAAACGACGAAATTGAAATGACTCGTCGACAATCGTGTATAAGATCGAAATGGCACGAAGTGCATACGGTGTACGAGATGAAAATCGCCTTGAGTCCGTACGACGACAAGTGGTATATCGTATTAGATTCGATCAACACATTACCGTAGGAACATTATCAAATACTCTTCTAAAATTCATGGTAAATGTGTAATGTATCGTATTGGAAAGAATATTAATAAAGATTTTTGTATAATATATACATGTATTTTATATATTTTTATATGTTGTATACACCTTACATATTTTATATTTTCATATTATAATTTAGTTTAAAATTAAAAAAAAACACTTTATGGAAATGCAGTCTGTATGTATTAAATCACATTATCTTTGTGTATCCAAGAATTGTGCGATCCATCGAATACCAATTACTTCACATAAATTTCGTCACCCTTCCTGCGCAGTACTTTTTCCACTTTTTACACTTTTTACACGTTTGGGTTGCGCGATACACTCGTGTTCGTGAATGCTCCAGACAAATTTTCCGCGATAGTCTTCCAGTAAATAGGTCGCGGGATTAGTACGTTGTACATTAACACTTTTAAACACCTCAGTGATCCAATTTGGCGTGTAACTCTTCTCGAAGACTATCTCGTACTTACTAACACCTACCGGACTACCAGTAGATATACTATGCCAATTCTAACTTACATTGGGGTGGGGGTATGACGTCACGCGGAGTGGGGGTATGACGTCACGGGGGGGAATTAATCAATTAATTAATCAATTAAATTAATCAATCAATTAAATTAATCAATAAATCAAATCAATAAATCACATCAATTAATTAAATCAATTAAATTAATCAAAAGAATTAAATTAATCAATAAAATCAACTAATCAATTAAATTAATCAAAAAATTAAATCAATCAATAAAATCAATCAATAAAATTAATCAATCAATTAAATTAATCACTTAATTATTCAATTTATTCGATTTCTACTTATAAAAATAAATAAATAAATAAATAAAAACCCATGAATCACTCAGTTTTTATAAATATTCGACGCCGGAAGATAAGATATTCTAGTGCGTCACACGATAATGTTTAAACATTGTCACAAAGGGCCTGGCAGGATAAGGTAGGCAAATCTGCCCCCGCACATATCAAACTCAAATTAATGTCATAAGTAGACATCCATATGATATAAACTTACCCCAAACATTGACCTTGAAATCGCACTTTTATAGAAGTTATGGAGGGGGAAAGTAAAAGAAAAAAGTGATTTTTCTTGAAAACAGCTGAACCGATTTTCATGAGTAAAATATATGTTGTAGAGATCAATAAAACAATTGTTTAAAAAATTTTTTAAATTTTTTTGACAAAAAAAATTGGTAAAAAAAATTTTTGAAATTTTTTTGTATTTTTTTTAGGGAGTTGCTTTTGAGTTACACCTACCATATTTTTACAAAAACATCTTTGAATTATCTATTCTTACATATATTTTTGCCAAATAAATCAGAATGGTATAACATGGTTAAAAAAATTAAAATTCATGTACGCGGCGCCGCACTGTACGCCGTACATGTATTGAAGAGGATAACGAACCGTATACAAGTGTAAAATGTTCTACACCGCCGCACCGGTACGTCTGCACAGCATGTACGTACAGCGTACTCGTTGTATCTTCAACGCGATGATCTTCATTTTGTGTGGCGGAATTCTGTTGTTTCTTTCTGCGTCTTCCGTGCTTCACTCTAATGAAATGAGCATTCACTTATCTATGTGCGACCCATTAAAATTCGACACTTCTTTTTCTCAGACGATTTAACCTTATTGATTCTTTTGCTGTAAAATATTCATATTTTATTCCAATAAAACTTTAATAATAATTTTGTGAACGTAGGATATACTAGTTGTTTATTTTTTCGCTTTTACTTTTATAAACCGCATTTTTATCTAAAGAAATCTATAACGTTTTAATTAAACTTTAACTTAAACTTTAAATTAAACTTTTATTTATTTTTGTAATTATTCAAGTAATAGTATTGTAATTATTATTTTTTTATTATTCAAGAATATGTCTACGACGTTAACTGTGCACTTAAAATGTGCAGGCTGTGACATGTTCTTAAACAAAGTAAAAGGTTAAAAAAAAAAAGATACATAATGAAGATGAAGCAAATGCTTTTGCTCGTTTATTTCAACAAAACATAATTGTCAACGACATTTTATGTAATAAATGTCGACTGTCTATTTATAGCAAATCCAAAAAAAATTCTAAATCTGAAATCGAAAGAGATCTTCCTCCTTTTGAATTAACTTCTGATGATCCAACGTACGAAGTTCAATTCAAATCGAAGAAATCTATTTCGGAGGTCGAATACGTTAAAATGCACATTCAGAGAACTGTTGCTACACATAAATATTGTTGTATTTGTTCTGCTACAAAAAATATAATTGTAATTCCTGAAGAAGCCAGAATGCAATCTTACACAAAGAAAAAAATTTACATACCAGCCGGAAACCGGTGTTGTCAATCTCATTTGTTAAAAAATCGAATATATGAAGAAGAACTAAATCTTTTGAAGGTGCACTCTAATACCACAAGTTTAAGTGTATTAGAGTTGTCTAAAGTGATGGAAACTCTTTCCATCAAATGCGATTCGACATTATTTAACAAAGTTGGTGACTTTAGTCTTTCAGACAAACAGGTTAAAATATTTACGGGATTAACTTGGGAAAATCTCATTGAGATAAAAGATATGATGACTTCATTGCGCAACAGTCAATCCCGATCGGTAATGCAAGCCCTCGTTGTGATTCTTTTCAAACTTTGTACAGGAAATTCCAATGAAATGTTAGCTTCCATTTTACAATTAGAAAATAAACAGTTAGTTTCAGAATATTCTGCTAACATATTTAAATCTTTTGAGAATGACGTTTTGCCACTTCGCTTTGGCCTAAGTTGTCTTAAAAGAGATGATCTTATCCAAAATCATACTACGGAAATTGCAAAAAATTTGTTTAATATTCGTGACAATTTATTTTTGATTTATGATGGTACATATGCACGACATCAAAAAAGTACCAACAATGATTATCAAAGAAAATCTTTCTCTGGACAAAAGAAAGTTCCCCTTTGTAAGCCTTTTACTATCTGCACAACTGATGGATATGTAGTTGACATGCTTGGACCATATCTTGCAAATCAAAATGATGCGGATATTTTAAAAATAATTATGCAAGATCCAAATGGTTTAACCAAATTCCTGAAAAAAAATGACACTTTTGTTCTTGATCGCGGCTTTCGAGATATAGTAAATTACTTAGAGGAAAAAAATTTTAAAGTATTAATGCCTGCTTTAAAAGGAAAAAAAACAATTGACTACAGAAGAATCTAATCACTCTCGTTTTGTGACTAAAATTCGATGGGCAGTTGAATCTGTACACGGTATACTCAAACAAAAATATCGTCTTTTAGACCATAAAATAGATAATAAATTGATACCTAAAATTGGAATCTATTTTAGAATCGCAGCGTTTCTGAATAACATTTTTGGAGCAAGGTTACAATCTGATGCAGAAACTGTAGACGATATTGTTCAGAGAATGCAGGTTCAAAAAGATATAGAAAATACTTTGGCCATTGAAGCAGAAAAAAAAGGATGGTTCCGCCGCAAGGTTTGTTTCAAAACTGTTACATCAGATAGCATTTTAGATTTCCCGGAAATGACACTAAACGATTTAAAAATTTTATTTACCGGATCTTATCAAAGATGGCAAACTAAACCTCGAGTGTGTTAAAGACGAGACAAATGTACTTAAATTAAAAGTTCTATCCCGACACATTTTTCGCACAACATATAGATGTTTTTTAAGATACAAGCCTAATAGTACTGGTATTTCTGGTCTGACACATTACGCATGTGAGTATGCTAATGGTAGACAAACTATCGGTTGTTGTTCACACATTGTCACGATTGTGTATTACTTGTCTCATGCAAGATACCTATCAAAAATTTTTAAACCAGCGGAAATACTTAGTGAGATATTCACACAAAATAATTTTATTCCA
The DNA here is from genome assembly GCA_901521435.1 of Crematogaster levior. Lineage (NCBI taxonomy): Eukaryota > Metazoa > Arthropoda > Insecta > Hymenoptera > Formicidae > Crematogaster > Crematogaster levior. Next base: position 66,761 of record CABEGB010001223.1, read on the forward strand.
ATCATTGAAGGTGATAGGCGATGAGGATTAAGTTGTCGCTTATAATATTAAATACAAGAAGTAAATATATGTGAAAGGCAAGGGGACTCACAAAAATCAAAAGCACCCCGATGATAAGGAGTTTAAAAACGTACTGCAACCTCCTCGTGGTAAGCTCCGGAAACTATTGTTTATAGGCTAACTGCAGACGTCCTGTGCGGCGCGCCGTACTGTACCACGCCGCGGCGTCGTACAGTGCGGCGCCGCGTACATGAATTTTAATTTTTTTAACCATGTTATACTACTCTGATTTATTTGGCAAAAATATATGTAAGAATAGATAATTCAAAGATGTTTTTGTAAAAATATGGTAGGTGTAACTCAAAAGCAACTCCCTAAAAAAAATACAAAAAAATTTCAAAAATTTTTTTTGCCAATTTTTTTTGGTCAAAAAAATTTAAAAAATTTTTTAAACAATTGTTTTATTGATCTCTACAACATATATTTTACTCATCAAAATCGGTTCAGCCGTTTTCAAGAAAAATCACTTTCTTTATTTTACTTTCCCCCTCCATAACTCCTATAAAAGTGCGATTTCAAGGTCAATGTTTGGGGTAAGTTTATATCATATGGATGTCTACTTATGACATTAATTTGAGTTTGATATGTGCGAGGGCAGATTTGCCTACTTTATCTTGCCAGGCCCTTTCTAAAATTTTTTCTTATCTTTTTTTTGTTCAAAGGGACAATAAAATCCAAACAAAGATTTCTCTTTTATAATTCCATGAATCACTCAGTTTTTATAAAATATCCGACGCCGAAAGATTAGATATTCTAGTGCGTCACTAGGTTACATGCAAACCTTTCCGTTTTTCTTTCCCAAGAAAACATTAACGCGTTATTGATTAGTTTTCAAAATTCCATCTCTTTAAGATCTTTCTTGAGCATTAGTTCAGTTCTCAATCGTCCGTGAAAGAGAATATACCTTGCTCTGTGCATCGAATAAAGTTTCAATCTTTAACGTTAAGTCGCGTTCGAGCGCCAAAACGTTTGGCTGCTGCTATTAAAGTCGGTGACTACAGTAAAAAGTGGAAGTGAATTAATCCGAATAAAGCAGTGCGAAAAAGACATTCATAAAACATGGAACATCTTGAAGAAATTGAACGTGATCTGTTAGAGCAGGCCGATAAAGTCGTTACCGCGGAAGAGTGTTTAGCGTGGATGCAACGATGCGACGAGTTTATGAAAGAGCTCGAAGAACGCAGTCGTGCTAAGCGTCCAAGGCTGTCAATTGGAAATAAGCAATCTTTGGTAGCTCGAATCGCGCGAATCGAGGGAGCGAAAAAAAGACTAGAAAGACATTTTGTACACGTCGGAGGTGATTACACGAGCACCAACGGTGATAACGCGGAGAGACTCGTTTGGCGAGAGATCGAGACCGCGTTTGAAAATCGTGTACTAACAGGTGTGGTGATTAACACAGAGCATATCGAACGCACCGCGAACATTTCTAAAAGACGTCGGTGGTGTAGTGCTCGAACTAGTGCAAGACGCTATTAAAAAATACAATAGCGTAAAAGTGAACACCATATTTAATGGAGAGTTTGTGACCGGCGATAAACGCGCCAATAAAAGTATTAACACAAGAAACTACGAACTCTACCAAACAACAAATCTGCAAGAGTGGTACGAGCGACGCGTTATCGAACCCACCCTGGCATCCCTCAAAGAATTCCAGGAGCGGGATAGCGGATGGGCGTTGTCACGGATACTCAATTTGGTCATTAACATAAACAAACATAATCCTTTGCACGCGGGATGTAGAGTGGAAATGCCACGAGAAATAAAATTGAAGAGAGCGGTAATCAACGTGAAATCAAAGGATGATGCATGCTTTGCTTGGTCAGTAGTCGCCGCTTTGTATCCCGTTGAGAAAAATGCCGATAGATGCACCTCGTATCCACACTATGCAACAATACTGAATCTTCAGGGTATAGAGTTTCCAATGACTCTTAAAAATATCAGTAAATTTAAACGTTTAAATAACGTATCAATAAACGTATACGGTATCGAGAAACAAAACAAAACGCTAAACATTCTTCCGCTACGGCTTACCAACGATAAAAAGGAGAAGCACATTAATTTGTTGTATGTGGAAGATCCGCGGGACAACGTGGGACATTTCGCGTGGATCAAAAATTTATCCTGCCTTATGAGCTCACAACTCAACGGAAACGATCATAAGAAATATTTTATGTGATCGGTAAGTACATCTTAATAAAATTGATTAAAATAATGTTTTATACTTGAAAGATATATAAAAAAATATATTATTTTTCAGATGTCTCCACTATTTTCACTCAAATCAGAAATTGGAAGCCCACACTGCAGAAGACGGACAAGAATTCAACCACAACTACGTACCAGCACCATCACCAGGTATTCAGCGTTGCATACTACGTGCGGTGCTCATACGACGACTCGTTATCGTCGTATCGGTTTTGCCGCGATAAAGATTGCGTCGCATGGTTCGTCGGCGAACTTGAAAATCTTGCGCACCGCGTAAAACGGATTTTATCAACAAATGTCCCCATGGAAACTCTTTCCAACGAGCAGCGGGAAGCGTACCGTAGCGCGACACATTGCCACATTTGCGAGAAACCGTTCACGCAAGACGACGGCCGAGTACGTGATCATTGTCATTTGATCGGGCGTTACAGAGGTCTCGCGCATTCAAATTGCAATTTGAATTATGAAAACTCATATACAATTCCCACAGTTTTCCATAATTTATCCGGTTACGATTCCCACTTTCCCGTTATTAAAGAAATAGCTACCGCGTTCAAAGGCGATCTTTTGTTGATAACAAAAGAAAAATATATTTCGTTCACAAAAAATGTCGTAGATACCGTCGAAAGATCAAAATCCTCAAGCGATAATTGCGTAAAATTGCGGTTTATTGATTCATATAAATTTCTAAGTAGTAGCCTCGATAAACTGGCATCGTTTCTTAATAAAGATAAGTTGAAAATTTTACGCTTCAAATTTTCTTAATTACACAGGGCCACAAAATGAATTTGAGGTGAAACATAACTCAAACCAGTTGACCTTGAAGTTTTTGGGGTCGCTGATCACGATCCCGGTGTCCATTTGACCTCATCACGTGAAGGTCAAGGTTAAATGAAGGTTAAAGACTTTCTTTCAAGTGATCTAATTTTTTAGATCCCGGATTCTGAATGTGCATTAAATGTTACGATCGAATACGCCCTGACCTTTTTGTTGAACTGATCTGTGAATTTAATTTTGATGTCACCTAAGAGTCCAATCGTTCTGTTGATCTCGCTGCTGATATCTCAGCTATAAATGGGTCTATCAATTTTCCAAGTTATTCCGGGACCAGGACTTATAACTGATATTTCATGCTATAAGATGGGACATTGTAAACCAACCTTTTTTCTGCCTGCCCCCAGGGCACCTCCACGCGGTGACGGCGGGCAACGTATCAATGGCGAAGTCCTTGGGTGAAGGCGTGGAAGCCGTCATGGCAGGCACAAGAAAAAGTAGGTGTACGATGCAGGGCCTCGGAAACCCAGTATCGGCGATTGGTCAGGGTGAGCAAGCGGGCCCGCAATCGTCGTCATCAGGCAACCGCAGCTCTAATTTGGTGGAAAACTTGGCCACTTTAGAGTTTAATGCTACAAGTTCAACAACAACTCCATGTCATAATCGATTGAACAACTTTTACGTTGTTTGTTCGAAGTATGTCACTACAAAGCAGGGCAGGCAATTCTCCGACAAATTAAAAGAAAATTACAAAAAATGTTTCGATCTAGATACCTGTGGAATGACAAATTCCTGGACACCAAAAATATTATGTGTCACTTGCCACATGCGAACCATGAAAAAGAAGAAACAAATATTTGCTTCTCCTACGATCTGGCGAGCGCCAAAAGATCATAACTCTGATTGCTATTTTTGCTTGACCAATACATCTGGGTATAATAAAAACAATAAATCTAATATATCTTATGCATTTGTTCAGTCTGTGACTCCAGCTGTGTTGATTAGCACTGATCAGGTTGAATGTGAAGAAGAAATGTCGACTGACGAAGTCTCTTTTCAGACAGAAACTGATAACAACGGTATGACAATGTCATGGGAAGAATCCGAAGATCAGCAAAATGACGATCTGAATGAATCGCAAGAATCAGAAGATGATGAACCCGGAAATTCGCATGGTTTTACTCAAGACGAACTAAGCGACTTGGTTCGAGACGCAGGTCTTTCGAAAGAACTTTCCGAACTCATCGCTTCTAGATTGAAAGAGAAGAATTGCTTAGCTCCAGGTACTAGAGTGAGTTTTTATCGCGATCGAGATCAATCATTCAGGAAATTCTTCTCTAAAGCACAGGGTTTAGTTTATTGCAATGATGTTGAAGGACTCATAAATGAATTTGAAAGTGTTAAATATGTAGCTAGTGACTGGCGACTATTTATTGATTCATCAGTGAGGAGTTTGAAAGCTGTCTTACTTCACAATGGGAACGTATATGCCCCTATACCGGTTGGTCATTCAGTGATTTTGAAAGAGCAATACCATAATCTCGATTTTCTACTCAAAAAATTAAAGTACGATAGTCACAAGTGGCAATTAGTGGGAGATTTAAAAATAACCAGTATTTTATTAGGTCAACAAAGCGGAAACACAAAATATCCTTGTTTTATTTGTGAGTGGGACAGTCGTGCCCGAGAACAACATTATGTGAAAAAGGACTGGCCACTCAGAAACAAATTAACTCCCGGATCTATGAACATTGTTGAAGATAGTCTCATTCCTAGCCATAAAGTCATCCTTCCACCTTTACATATCAAACTCGGCTTATGTAAACAGCTTATCAAAGCAATGAAGGTATCGGACAGTGATGCCTTCATGTATTTATTTGAGAAATTTCCAAAAATTTCCGAAGCGAAAATCAAGGAAGGTGTTTTCGATGGCCCTCAAATAAGGGAACTGATGAAAGATGATGAATTCGAAATGAGAATGACCAGCAATGAAAGAGCAGCTTGGAGTAGTTTCAAAGAAATTCAAAAAAAATTCTTGGGAAATAACAAAGACCCCGATTATAAAAATGTTGTCATCAGACTGTTGGAAAACTACAAAAAGATGGGATGCTTAATGACCTTAAAAATCCATTTCCTCGATTCCCACATTGATTTCTTCCCTGAAAATCTGGGGGACTTAAGTGAGGAGCAGGGTGAGAGATTCCATCAAGATCTGAAAGAATTTGAGAGTAGGTATCAGGGTGTTTGGGATGTCAACATGATGTCAGACTATTGTTGGTCTTTAAAAAGAGATGCATCAAATACACACAAAAGAAAATCCCTTCGTAGATCCTTTACAAACAAAAGAACACGTCATACATGAATTTCTAATTCAGATTCTGTACAAGAATCTACTACGAAATTCCATTAAAAAATCCACTGTACTGACATCAACAATATTGTTATACAACGTCTGAACTCAACATTCAGTAAGAAATGGTTAAACACCATCTGTTTTCACGTAAATGACCTTCAAATGACCTTCAGTGGACGGTTAAAAAAATTGTAAGGGTCTATTCAGAAGTCAAATTTTCCGCTCTTTCCGAATCCGGAGTCAAAAAAATTATATCACTTCATTTGACCTTGATCTTGACGTGACGAGGTCAAATAGACACCGGAATCGTGATCAGCGACCCCAAAAACCTGAAGGTCAACTGATTCGGTACCTATTCCTGCCTAAGGTACCAGAAAACAGCCAATGGAAAAATTTGACCTTGAAATGACCTCGTAGTGACCTTTACCGGTCGGTTAAAAAAATTTTCAGGGTCTATTCAGACGTAAAATTTTCTGCTCTTTCCGAATCCGGGGTCAAAAAAATTATATCTCTCGAATGAAGGTCTTTGACCTTCATTTGACCTTGACCTGGACGTGATGAGGTCAAATGGACACCGGGATCGTGATCAGCGACCCCAAAAACCTGAAGGTCAACTGATTCGGTACCCATTCCTGCCTAAGGTACCAGAAAACAGCCAATGGAAAAATTTGACCTTTAAATGACCTCGTAGTGACTTCTACCGGTCGGTTAAAAAAATTTTCAGGGTCTATTCAGACGTAAAATTTTCTGCTCTTTCCGAATCCGGGGTCAAAAAAATTATATCTCTCGAATGAAGGTCTTTGACCTTCATTTGACCTTGACCTGGACGTGATGAGGTCAAATGGACACCGGGATCGTGATCAGCGACCCCAAAAACCTCAAGGTCAACTGGTTTGAGTTATGTTCCACCTCAAATTCATTTTGTGGCCCTGTGTTATCGATTGAGGATTTTGATCTTTTGACGAGAAAAGGTGTGTTTCCGTATGAATATATTAATTACGTTGATAAATTGGAGGACCTATGTTTACCGCCACGCGAATCATTCTATAGTTCATTAACCGGTGAGACCGTATCCGAGAGCGATTACGTGCACGCCGCGAACGTGTGGAAACGATTCTCGATCCGAATCTTGGGCGAATATAGCGATTTATATTTAAAAACGGATGTCTTGTTATTGGTCGACATTTTTGAAAATTTCCGCGATAGTAGTATGGTGAGTTATGGCCTGGATCCCGCTTATTATTATACTTTGCCCAGTTTTACATGGGACGCTATGTTAAAACATACGCGTATAAATTTCGAATTGCACGGACATTGATATGTTCATGTTTATCAAACGCGGCGGCCTTAGTCAATGTTCCGGTAGATACGCGCGAGCCAATAACAAGTACATGCAGTCGTACGACTCATCGAAACCTTCCACATATTTAATGTACTTTGACGTCAACAATCTGTATGCGTTGGCGATGTGTCAACCGCTGCCTTACGCGAATTTTCGATGGGTCGAAAATGTCTCTAACTTTGACGCGAGCGCGATTGCTTCGGATTCCCCACAGGTTACGTTCTCGAAGTCGATCTTACGTATCCGCGAGAGCTCCATGATCGCCATGCTGATCTTCCATTTTGTCCGATACGCGATAAGCCTTCTGGAAACAGTGCGAAAAACTTCTCGCCACACTCAACGATAAGAAGCGTTACATCATTCATTACTGTAACCTGCAGCAGTGTACGCGTCATGGCCTTCGCATCACAAAGATACACCGCGTGTTAGAGTTTTCGCAATTTCCATGGCTTCACGATTACATCGAACTAAATACGAAATTTAAAACTCTCGCGACAAATGATTTCGAAAAAAATTTATATAAACTGATGAACAACGCGGTATTTGGTAAGACCATGGAGAATGTTCGAAATCATGTCGACGTTAAACTCATAACACAATGGAACGGACGGTATGGCGCGGAGGCAATGATCGCGAAACCAAATTTTCATAGAACGCTCCACCGACGGATTTTCCGCGATAATCTTCCAGTAAATACGTTACGGGATTAGTACGTTGTATTTTAACGATTTTAAACACCTCGGTGGTCCAATTTGGCGTGTAGCCTTTCTCGAAGACGGTCTTGTACTTGCTAACGCCTACCGGGTCGCCCACTTTGAACTTTGCTGGACCCGCGATCTTTATCGTGGTGTACACCGTAGCCAAGAGTCTTTCGGCGATCGCGGGGGTAACATCGACAGGTCGCATGCCGATCGTTCGATGCACACGCGCGTTATAATTCGCGATGAGTCGCGGCAACGTATCGATCCATTTGTAATTCCCGTTTAGCGTAAACATCTTCCACATGTCGTTCTTCAACGTGCTTGAATTGCTCAACGACCGATGCCTTCAACACCGAATACGTGGAGTAGTGATTGATGTCGTGTTTCCTCAAAAGACGTTGCACATCGGTGTTGTAAAATTCCTTTCCCATATCGGTTTGCAAGTTTTTTGGACATCTTTTGCTCTCTCGAATTATCGTAGCGATAGCTTCGGCCGTCTCGCTTCCACCTTTACCCTTGAGCGGTACAGCCCACGCGTATTTGCTCAATACATCGATGACGGTGAGTATGTAGTGGTAGCTTCCGTTGAAACGTGAATACGGACGCATCTCGACAATGTCTGCCTGCCACAGGTCATCGTATCCCCGAACTATAACACGTCTTTGTGGGAAATTTTTTCTCGTTCTTCGACGAGTCGTCGCTTTTCGGAACTGACGACTTTACCTCCGTTGGATTTCGATAAGTTCATGTTTCGACGGTGCGATCGTTAACTGATTGGCATCAACTAATTGACGCGTAATACATGCGAAGAAATTACGATTTCTGTTTTTAACCGTTTATTTCTGTTTGTTATCTTTTAGTGGTTCTTTGTCGTCCGTTGGCATTCGATAGCGATCCATGACCCGTTCGTAGCCGTTTCTGGCCCGTTCGATAGCCGTTTGATAGTTGTCCGACAGCCGTTCCTTGGTCGTTTGCTGTCGTACCGTTCATTACCGTTCATTGTCATTCGTTACAGGTTCGATTGTCGTTCCTTAGCTGTTCGAAAGTCGTTTTGTTGTCGTTCGCAAACCGTTTGCAAGACGTTCGTTAGCCGTTCCTGACTCGGTGGTAATTGTACGCCGAAGTTCGTTTATCGCAGTCCGTAACGCTTGCACGTCTTTCTCGATCGCAGTCCGTAACGCTCGTACGTCTTTCTCGATCGCAGTCTGCTTCTCGTCTGACTCCCTCTGCTGATTTTTCACAATTTTAAGGCATTGTTCCACGTACAGTTTGTTGGCGACGTCGGCCTCAGGCTGCGCTACGCAGCAAATCTTGCGCGACTTTGCATCATAGTCCATAGTGACACGGCACAACGCGTTATCACGAATATAATTTCTCATCAATCTGCTCCAATGATGCGAATTGTCAACTGTTGCGTCATTTCTCCGTTCAAATTGTCCGAATTTGATTGACGACATTTTTTCGAGTAAGAACACCGATCGACTGATTTATTTTGACGATGCGTCAGTTAATTTATAATAAGACCAGCTTCACGAAGTTCCTCAATGGTCGACAGTATCTCGTTGTCGTGAGCGTTGTGGCCAGCTTGACGCGAAGCTTCGAGCAATCGCAGGCGATCCACTAGCTCGTTGGGATCATCCCAGTGTACGTAATCGATCGCGTTGTCGTTTAGCGTCATAGCACGAGGTAATCCTCCTCCGGATTTCTTCTTTCCAGATTTAATCGATAGTAACGGTGCGATTACATTTTTGTACTTGTATCCCCTGTTGCTCCGTAGTTGACCGTCAGCATTGTAATTGCGTCTATGCACATTAGTCGTTAACAGTATATTTTTGTACTTTCGCATATCATCTTCCGTGTATTCGTCATCGTCGGGAATTTTCTTGAAAATCAGCTCGTAAAGACCGGGCGTACCGGGCGTATTTCACACCGTCAACAAGTATGTTATCGTTGTCGTCCACGTCGAAACGTTTGCTACCGAGCATCATTCCATCCTTGCCGAGATAAACGCCGTACACTTTATCTATACCACTCTCTTTGTCACCGCGTAGGACAGGCAAGATGTATTTTTGACTAAACGGATCCAAATGACCACGCAACGTTTCTTGACCTTCCACCTTCCGTTTGCATCTGACCTTGAACGACTGTTGCGAGTGAATCGTCCGTAGTTTCGAAAACATTCGCGGTCGTGAGGATATCGTTCGTTGTCGTCACCGTCATCGGTTGTACGTTTTCAATCATCGCACGCGGTGTAGAGGTCAACGGTGCACCGTCGCCGTCGTTTAACCTATATTGCTTCGGAGATTCAGGTGATTCGATTAACGAGCGATCCACTCGTTTCCTCTTCATCTTACTCCATATCGCATCCTCTTCACGTTTCTGGGCCGGCATTTCAATCCCTACGTCATCGTTACGCGACACCGGTTCGTCTTTTATCGCGTACGCGCTAGAATTGTCAACGATTTTTTGCAGCATCTCGATAACACAGCCACACAAAAAAAAAAAAAATTTCGACGCAGATGGTGAGATTATGATTACTATATGTTTTTCGGGTCGCTGAATCCGAATCCGAGGTCAGTTTTACTCCTGCACGTCAGGGTTTTGACATAACCTCAAAAAACATAGTAAATTTGAATTTTCTAAACATAAATAAAAAGCAAATAACAGATTTGTAGTATTTTAATCATTTTCTTTTTTCGAACTATATCGAGTTCTTTTCTCCTCAAAAGATCGATGCAATGTTTTACGTTTTCTACCTTCCTTCGGTAAGTCTCTTTTCATATTCCAGCAGAAATCTGCCATCATATGTTCGTCCCATTTTCCCTGATAGCGAGTTTCCATAACTTTTATGTCTTGATGAAAACGTTCCCCTTGTTCTTCGCTAAAATCTCCTAGGTTGTTGGGGAATTCGTCAAGATGTGAGTGCAAAAAATGTAATTTCAAATTCATCAAACAACCTAGTTTTTCGAAGTTTTTTACCATATTATTAACAATTTTTTCATACTGTGGACTTTTTGTATTTCCCAAAAAATTGTGTGCCACGTCTTTGAAACTAAGCCAAGCTTTTTTCTCAAGTCCGTTCATTATACTAGTAAAATTTTCATCTTTGAACAGCTTGCGAATTTGTGGTCCATCAAATACTCCTTCCTTCACTTTTGCCTCAGAAAGTTTTGGAAACTTCGATTGGAGATATAGAAAACATTACCTCTATCTAAAGCTTTAACGAACTGCTTCATCAGACCAAGCTTTATGTGAAGGGGAGGGATGAGAATTTTTGATGGATCTACTAACGACTTGTGAATGATGTTATATGAACCAGTGGTCAACGATGCTCTTACAGGCCAATTTCTTTGTTCGTAATGCTTTGCTCTATCTCTACTATCCCACAAACATAAATAGCAAGGATATTTAGTAAATCCTGATTGTTGTCCGAGTAACATTGATATGATTTTCAAATCTCCGCAAATCTGCCATAAGTGCTTATTATAGTCTATTTTTTTCAATAGAATTTGCATGTTATCGTACTTCTCTTGCATGATAGTTGAGTGTGCGATCGGAACTGGAGCATAAACATTTGTATTGTGGAGTAAAACTGCTTTGATACTTTGTTTAGACGAATCTATGAAAAGTCGCCAATCAGTGGCTTTATAACAATTCGCCTTCAATGCATTGATAAGACCTTCAACATCAGTGCAAAATACGAGTGATAACTTTTCATCTTTACTGAAGAATTTTAGAAACTCTTTTTCACGGTTACGGTACACAGAAATCTTAGTTTTTGGTTCTAAAACATTTTTCGCTTTGAGAAATGAAGCTAAGTGCTCGGAACCATCTTTTGGTAAACCTAGTTCTCGAATAAGATCATTCAATTCCAACTGTGAAATCAATGACGGGACTGGTGGTTTTTTGTCATGAGCTGCATACTCCGTATCACTGTCATTGTTGTCATCGCTCTCAGATTCATTTGTTTCAGAGAACTGTTCATCAATGTCCATCGGCTGAGTGTCTTTACATACGCGGTTACATTTAGTTTTCAACGTATTGTTTTCAATTAAAACTGGAGCAATCACACATGTAGTGCTTTTATATACAATTTTCTGCTTGTTTTTCTTACTGAAACCTTTTATTTGATTTAAACAAAAGTAACATTCTTCCTTATTAGTAGGACTTTGCCAAATGGCTGGACTAGAGTACTTAATACAATCTTTGTTTTGATCTTTTTTCCATCGAGTGAGCATTCTTTTACAACAATCACAAATAATATGTGGAACCCAGTTGCTAAGCTGATCCATCTTTAACTTGAAGATTTTTTCATACGCTGAGCGTATATCGACATCAACAGGTTTTCTTAAATAACTTACTTCGAATTTAGCACATATGTAGCAGAAAGCATCATGATCCATAAGACAATCATGGGTTTGCGAAACCTTTTTAGTGATTGTTTTTCTTGTGAAGAAAATGATTAAAATACTACAAATCTGTTATTTGCTTTTTATTTATGTTTAGAAAATTCAAATTTACTATGTTTTTTGAGGTTATGTCAAAACCCTGACGTGCAGGAGTAAAACTGACCTCGGATTCGGATTCAGCGACCCGAAAAACATATAGTAATCATAATCTCACCATCTGCGTCGAAATTTTTTTTTTTTTTGTGTGGCTGTGTAATTGGTCCAAGGAGTCTCTTCGTCACGATATCGTTCTCAATTTTACCGGTCTTCAAAGCGCTATATTTCTTGCGAATGGATTCACTCGTTTTCTCAATCTCTCCCACAATCTTTTCGCGCTCACTGCTTCGAGCCATGTTGAAAGAAACGTCGATCGCGCACGTTTGACTACAACGAGGTATCGGTAACGATTAGCCGCTTCGCGGTATTGCGAACACGTTAAATCCTTTTCTGTATCGTCCGTTATTAAACGAGCTGTCCTTGTCTATCACTACGAATCCATACTCGCGCTGCCAACAACTGCGACATAACGTACAAAATTCATCGTACAACATGTCGGTATTCACGTGATCGTTGTACACATGTTTCAAGTTGGTATCATCTTGTTTAAACAGGATTAGTAAATTGGCGTTGTCGCATATGAGATGTTTTGGTATTCTCGCGTACGACTGACATAGGTAGAAACAATCGACGTTCGAGTGTCGACCCATCGAGAAATATTCTCTCACTACGTCTTGTTTATCGCATGCCACGTCATCGAAGACGAAGATTGAGTTTGGACGCGCCTCGCTCGGTGGAATGACGTCACTGTTATTGGAGAATGCAAAGTAGCCGATTTCGTCGATCGATGTCATAAGATTCTCCAAGTACTGATATTTTGGCTGTTGCAACGACTTTGAGTACACATACACATTCTCGAAACGTACACCGTGTGGACTTTCCAGTAAACTTATCAAAACGTTGGTTTTACCGCAATTCGAAGGGCCGCAAACGATCGCGCGTATAGTACTCGGTAGCATCGTACCGTGCTTGCGTTGCTTTTCCGTTGTCTCCCGTCGACCGTAATCTGTCGTCGAAATTAGTCACTTTGATCGTCGGCGATTGTTGCACGAACCGCATGTTTGCAACAAAAAAATGCAATGACAGAGTCGTGAGAACGTGCCTATTTATATGTGCACAAAACCGCGAGTCGTTCAGTATTCGAAATGTTTTTGCTTCTGACGGATGACAGTGATATTTACGATTTAACCGTCGAATAATTGA
>CABEGB010001223.1:86239-185600 GCA_901521435.1 Crematogaster levior
CTTCGGGCCGCTCTATAAACTCTATGGTGAGTGCTCTTCGGGCCGCCTCAGCGTGTGCTCTTCGGGCCGCTCTATAAACTCTATGGTGAGTGCTCTTCGGGCCGCCTCAGCGTGTGCTCTTCGGGCCGCTCTATAAACTCTATGGTGAGTGCTCTTCGGGCCGCCTCAGCGTGTGCTCTTCGGGCCGCTCTATAAACTCTATGGTGAGTGCTCTCCGGGCCGCCTCAGCGTGTGCTCTTCGGGCCGCTCTATAAACTCTATGGTGAGTGCTCTCCGGGCCGCCTCGGCGTGTGCTCTTCGGGCCGCCCTATAAACTCTATGGTGAGTGCTCTCCGGGCCGCCTCAGCGTGTGCTCTTCGGGCCGCTCTATAAACTCTATGGTGAGTGCTCTTCGGGCCGCCTCGGTGTGTGCTCTTCGGGCCGCCCTATAAACGCTTCAGGCTACCTGCCATCAACATCCTGCCAAGGAGAGGCAGCCGGGGACAACGGATTCCGGTACCAACGCCCGACCAGGACCCTGTCCCTGAAGAGGACACCACCAGGCCCTTGAACCAGGGGATCACACTCCTCCCCTGGAGGATCTGCCGTATCGCCATACCACCGAGCCCCGGTCAGCGACGGGACCCACGGAGGCCGAACACCTGCACCCAGAGCACGCAAACCTCGCTGGAGCTCCGTCAGAAGCCGTTATCCACGGGCACGCAGACTTCCCTCCACTTGGAAGTGTCACAGACGCAGACGACGCCGAGTCTGACAATTACTGTACCAAGCAGCCTGAACGCTCCAAGTCCGACCAACGACGTACCCGCGACACCAAAAGGAAGGCCTCGCACTCCAGGCCGCCGGCGCAGGAAGCGTAGGCCCAATCTAGCCGAAGCGTGCAAAGGACTATTTGGAGACACGCCGGAAGAAGACAGTCGCGAGGGTGAAGCGCTAAAAACCGCCCTTTTCAGGGCGCCAAAAGATTCCGACAGGAATACCTCTGGTCCCTAATAAATAAATACATTACCTGTCATTGTCGAATCCCGACAACCTTACCCACAGCGATAAAAGATCTGATGGGTAAGTATCATAAATTTATATATGTTTTACACAATTTTATACAATAATAGTTTCAGTTTTTGGTAAATCGGAATTACATTACAGGAAACGTGCTATCTCGGAAAAATGCCCGCGCTACATGCATATCATGAGAAGGACATTTGCTCTGACACCTACGGCGCATAAATATTTGGAAATTGGACTCAAAGTGGGACCCGTGTCTTCTGTGGAATTAATTCTCGGAGATATCCGAGGACATCAGATGTTGTCTTATACAACGTGGACAAGATTCATTGAAAGACGCGTGGATATTGAACGATTCCTGCAATCAACAGCTACTTCGCCGTTACAGATTGGAGATCTATCTGTAGGACTCGCTGCAATACGTGATGTGAGCGTTGTAAAACTAACATTACACGCTACATCCTTATACATGAAGCCATCAACCGTACTCTTTATGTTCGAGCTAGAACATTGTGTCGAACATGTATATTTCAAGCTATGTCAGAGTATAAAAAGCGTTAGTGATAGATATAAAGATTTTATAGATATTTTGCGTAATAATTATTTTATCGATAAACGTGGTGCAGCTACAATATTACGTCAAGCTTATGATAAAACTTCAATCATAGATTGTGAACTATTAGCTTATGCTCTAGATCCTATAATGTATGATGCAATTCATCATGAATAAATAATGGTAAAAATTACTTTAATTCTATTTCTTCCCCATACTATTTCATCCAATATTGTTTCCTTAGATAAATTAAATTTAAAAAATTGATAAAAAGTTAATATAATTATTTATTAAAAAAAAATGAATTGAAGATTAAATATTAAAACATGCGAGAAAGAAAGAAAGAAAGAGAACGCTTGTAGGTATGGGGGAATACGCGCTTGTGGGAGAAAAAAAAGTTTTATTTGATATAATTTTTAAAAAATATTTTATTCATAAAAAATGTTTATGGGTAATTTATACAAAATGTGTGTGTGTGTGTGTAATTTATATGTAAAAATAAAAAATTAAATTGCATTACAATAAAATTAAAAATTACAAAATTACAAAAATATGTCACTCAATTCTCCTCCGGTGGATCTTCCTCCTCATATGGTTCCATTCCAAATAATTTTCTCAGATCGAAAATGTCGTGTTGAATGTAGTTGATCAGTCTCCCAATTCTCCTCGGGTGGATCCTCATCATATGGTTCCATTCCAAATAGCTTTCTCAGACTGAAAATATCGAGTGGCGTTGAATATAATCGATCTCTTTCCGTGTCGTACCACAATTCGTCCAACTCCTCTCATCTTTTACGTTTTTTTTCTCACTTGTACTTTCTTTTTGTGATGCTTACGTATCCTCGGATTTTTATCTCCATACGTATATATTCCTAAAAAAATAGATATAACAATTAAAAAATCTAAGAGAAAAAATTATTTACATCTATGTGTCATACATACCTGTTCATGAGGAATTCTCACTCGCACCTCGTTTTTTAATTGTACTTCGACCATTAGGATGTTATCCACCCAGACCCACTGCAAATAACACATGGTTAAAAATTATAAATATAAATTAGTCAACTTTCCTATAAACATGGTACACTAAAAATACGATTTGACGTAACACTCCGAAACATGATTTTTAATACATGGAGCGAATTAAGAGTCTAATTATTTTACACTATCAAGAGACACGGTAGTGTCTTGTGCTAAGTCCGCGCAAGCACAAGACAGACACTACCGTGTCTTATTACGCGAGTCGGTCAGTTGAGAGCACTCAATATTTCTGGTTTTCATATATCCACTCAACGGATCGACCTCTAAGTAGTCTCAATCGATAGAGCGGGGTCGAATTATATGATAAAAGTGTTTTTATTTTTGGGCTACATGCTCTATAAATCGAGCTATTACGACGCAAAGTCCAAATGTGAAAAATATCATTTAAGAAACGTCGTCTTCGTCTTCGTCTTCGTCGTCGTCGACCGTAAAAACGTAAGTAAAAACGTACTGTTGAGACATTCGACACAAGATCGCGCTAGTGATGCTCTGGAAGTGTGATCGATCGTATAGTGTGATCGATAATCGATTGTAGTAGTAAGTGACGTCGATAAACGAAAGTTAAGTTATAGCACAGATTAATAGACAGATAGCCAATGGTCTCTGTTAAGGCGAGACCAGCACTTTTCACTGGTTTCAGCGCCATACGGTAGTTTTCGTAGCGGCCAATATAGTAACTACGTTTCTAAGATAAAGCAGATCAGGTTTTCGAACGAAGTTACCTCTCTCGGTTTGGGTCCGGACTAAGTATATCCGATTTTATCGACACATTTTGCCCCTGGTTTGAATCCGGGCTAAAGATTTCGCCCCTGGTTTGAGTCCGGACTAAGTGTATCTGATTTTACCCACACATTTCGCCCTTGGTTTGAATCCGGGCTAAAAATTTCGCCCCTAGGTTCGAGTCCATGCTAATTAACTACGAGACGAGAGAAAGAGAGGTGAGAGATTTATAATTTTCTCCTTCGCACGCCGTATATCGATAGCAAATATTTCAAATGATCGGAGTCGAGAATACCGATTTTCTTTTCCTCTAGTTCAAGATTTTTGTTGTGTTAATAATTAATTAAATAATTTGTTAATAATTAATTAAATAATAAAGAAATTTAAACTTTTGTGGAAATTGGCAATTTGTTATTAATTTAAGATTTTATTGATCTAACTCTTTTATTAAAATTATTACATGTATGACTTTTCAACTTGTAATTTAGATCCTTTTTAAGTAACTATTTATTACAGCAAATTGAATCACTAAATAAATATATACATACATATATACAATACACACACACACACACACATATATATATATATATATATATATATATATATATATATATTGGTTTAAAAATAATTTCATTGGATTAATATAATAAGATATAATAAGATATTTGCGATTAAAATCACACTAATAAGCACGATCCAGTGAGAAGAGATCTATCGAGTCGACATCGAATTGATGTCGAATTGATGTAAATTGCATCGATATCAATTTAATGTCGATTTGATGGATCATTTCTCACTGGGGATATAAATTGGATAATTTTTAACTAGATTAACCATATTTAATTAAAAGTAATCCGATTTATGTTTGTCATGTTTGATGTCATTTTAATCGTAAAAATATCATTAATCCATTAAAATTATTTTCGAATCAATAAAATGTGAAATAAATGTTTTAGGTTTTATTTTATTCCATGTTTACTTTTCATAGATAAGCGAGCTCTTTAAAATCCTCGACACGGGAGTGCGAGGAAAGCGAGAGAGAGAGAATGAGTAAGGAGCAAGCGAGAGGCCAACATCAAAGAGAGTGCCGAAGTTTCGACGCGAGCTTATCTTAATCTCCGATCTTTCGTATCATATTTCATCTTACTATAGAAAATAAAACTTTTACATTTCGCATTTTATCAGTCCAAAAATAATTTTAATGGATTAATGAGACTCTTACGATTAAAATGACACCAAACACGGTATAGATCGGGTAATTTTTAATTAGATAAGTAATTAACATCTTGATTATAATTTAATTAAAAATTACCCGATCTATACCGTGTTTGGTGTCATTTTAATCGTAAGAGTCTCATTAATCCATTAAAATTATTTTTGGACTGATAAAATGCGAAATGTAAAAGTTTTATTTTCTATAGTAAGATGAAATATGATACGAAAGATCGGAGATTAAGATAGGCTCGCGTCGAAACTTCGGCACTCTCTTTGATGTTGGCTCGCTTGCTCCTTACTCGTTCTCTCTCTCTCGCTTTCCTCGCACTCCCGCGTCGAGGATTTTAAAGAGCTCGCTTATCTATGAAAAGTAAACATGGAATAAAATAAAACCTAAAACATTTATTTCACATTTTATTAATTTGAAAATAATTTTAATGGATTAATGACATTTTTACGATTAAAATGACACCAAACATGACATAAATCGGATTACTTTTAATTAAATATGTATGGTTAATCTAGTTAAAAATTATCCCCAGTGAGAAATTTACATCAATTCGACGTCATTTCGATGTCGACTCGAGAGATCTCTTTTCACTGGATTGTGCTTATTAGTGTGATTTTAATTGCATATATCTTATTAATCCAATGAAATTATTTTTAAACCAATATATATGTATATATATATATATGTATGATGTATTGCTATATTATATTTATTACATATATACATATATTTACGTATCTGTAAAAAAAATGGTATGTATGTAAATAAATATGTATTTACAGTGTATGTATGTATATATGTATACAAATTTATAATGCGAAGGTACGTCTGCGTTCTTCTAGCTGGCCGAGCGCCGAGCGCACACGTACACGGCTTTTTCTCGTGTGCGCGCTACTTCATGCACACGAGGAAAAAGCCGTGTACGTGTGCGCTCAGCTAGCTAGAAGAGCGCAGACATATCTTCCGTCTCCTTCTCTCCCTCTTGCCATAGCTGACACGCTTGGCGATCGAGATCGAGAATAACATTTCTTGCAGGGAGACGGTCGAGCTTTCCACCTGGAATTTACTTGAATATCATATATGTTTTTATACTCTTCCTACTAATATACTAATTACTTTTTTTCAACGTGTCTTTAAATAATTTATGCAATACATTAAAATTAAACCTATATTAATATCATTATAAAAATTATATTTATATAATATCTTTTAAGGATTAATATAGGTTTAATAAAAAAAGAAAAAAAAAGAAAGGTTTCGAACTCGAGATCTCCAGCATTCCAGCCGCTTGACTTACTAACACGACTACGCTTAATGCTTTGAAAGTAGGTTTATCGAATCGGTAGATTACGTACATGACTTTACTTTTATTTCTTGGAAAATAATGGTACGAGTTATTGTACCATGTATTATATTAGTAGGAGGGGTATCAATTATGTAACATACAGTAACATAACATACATACAGTAACATAACATACATAACAGTTACATAACAGTTATGTTACATAACTGATACCCCTCTTACTAATATAATACATGATACAATAACTCATACCATTATTTTCCAAGAAATAAAAGTAAAGTCATGTACGGAATCTACCGATTCGATAAACCTACTTTCAAAGCATTAAGCGTAGTCGTGTTAGTAAGTCAAGCGGCTGGAATGCTGGAGATCTCGAGTTCGAAACCTTTCTTTTTTTTTCTTTTTTTATTAAACCTATATTAATCCTTAAAAGATATTATATAAATATAATTTTTATAATGATATTAATATAGGTTTAATTTTAATGTATTGCATAAATTATTTAAAGACACGTTGAAAAAAAGTAATTAGTATATTAGTAGGAAGAGTATAAAAACATATATGATATTCAAGTAAATTCCAGGTGGAAAGCTCGACCGTCTCCCTGCAAGAAATGTTATTCTCGATCTCGATCGCCAAGCGTGTCAGCTATGGCAAGAGGGAGAGAAGGAGACGGAAGATATGTCTGCGCTCTTCTAGCTAGCTGAGCGCACACGTACACGGCTTTTTCCTCGTGTGCATGAAGTAGCGCGCACACGAGAAAAAGCCGTGTACGTGTGCGCTCGGCGCTCGGCCAGCTAGAAGAACGCAGACGTACCTTCGCATTATAAATTTGTATACATATATACATACATATACATACATATACATAAATATGTCATACATACATATTTACATACAAACATTTTTATAGGACCAATACATACGTATATATATATATATATATATATATATAGCAATGTATACATACATATATATATATATACATATATATTGGTTTAAAAATAATTTCATTGGATTAATAAGATATTTGCAATTAAAATCACACTAATAAGCACAATCCAGTGAAAAGAGATCTCTCGAGTCGACATCGAAATGACGTCGAATTGATGTAAATTTCTCACTGGGGATAATTTTTAACTAGATTAACCATACATATTTAATTAAAAGTAATCCGATTTATGTCATGTTTGGTGTCATTTTAATCGTAAAAATGTCATTAATCCATTAAAATTATTTTCAAATTAATAAAATGTGAAATAAATGTTTTAGGTTTTATTTTATTCCATGTTTACTTTTCATAGATAAGCGAGCTCTTTAAAATCCTCGACGCGGGAGTGCGAGGAAAGCGAGAGAGAGAGAACGAGTAAGGAGCAAGCGAGCCAACATCAAAGAGAGTGCCGAAGTTTCGACGCGAGCCTATCTTAATCTCCGATCTTTCGTATCATATTTCATCTTACTATAGAAAATAAAACTTTTACATTTCGCATTTTATCAGTCCAAAAATAATTTTAATGGATTAATGAGACTCTTACGATTAAAATGACACCAAACACGGTATAGATCGGGTAATTTTTAATTAAATTATAATCAAGATGTTAATTACTTATCTAATTAAAAATTACCCGATCTATACCGTGTTTGGTGTCATTTTAATCGTAAGAGTCTCATTAATCCATTAAAATTATTTTTGGACTGATAAAATGCGAAATGTAAAAGTTTTATTTTCTATAGTAAGATGAAATATGATACGAAAGATCGGAGATTAAGATAAGCTCGCGTCGAAACTTCGGCACTCTCTTTGATGTTGGCCTCTCGCTTGCTCCTTACTCATTCTCTCTCTCTCGCTTTCCTCGCACTCCCGTGTCGAGGATTTTAAAGAGCTCGCTTATCTATGAAAAGTAAACATGGAATAAAATAAAACCTAAAACATTTATTTCACATTTTATTGATTTGAAAATAATTTTAATGGATTAATGATATTTTTACGATTAAAATGACATCAAACATGACATAAATCGGATTACTTTTAATTAAATATGGTTAATCTAGTTAAAAATTATCCAATTTATATCCCCAGTGAGAAATGATCCATCAAATCGACATTAAATTGATATCGATGCAATTTACATCAATTCGACATCAATTCGATGTCGACTCGATAGATCTCTTCTCACTGGATCGTGCTTATTAGTGTGATTTTAATCGCAAATATCTTATTATATCTTATTATATTAATCCAATGAAATTATTTTTAAACCAATATATATATATATATATATATGGGTGTGTGTGTGTGTGTGTATTGTATATATGTATGTGTGTGCTATCTGGGTACGTTGTGTGTGTGTGTGTGTGTGTATTGTATATATGTATGTATATATTTATTTAGTGATTCAATTTGCTGTAATAAATAGTTACTTAAA
The DNA here is from genome assembly GCA_901521435.1 of Crematogaster levior. Classification (NCBI taxonomy): domain Eukaryota; kingdom Metazoa; phylum Arthropoda; class Insecta; order Hymenoptera; family Formicidae; genus Crematogaster; species Crematogaster levior. The sequence continues at coordinate 94,518 of CABEGB010001223.1, forward strand.
AAGGATCTAAATTACAAGTTGAAAAGTCATACATGTAATAATTTTAATAAAAGAGTTAGATCAATAAAATCTTAAATTAATAACAAATTGCCAATTTCCACAAAAGTTTAAATTTCTTTATTATTTAATTAATTATTAACAAATTATTTAATTAATTATTAACACAACAAAAATCTTGAACTAGAGGAAAAGAAAATCGGTATTCTCGACTCCGATCATTTGAAATATTTGCTATCGATATACGGCGTGCGAAGGAGAAAATTATAAATCTCTCACCTCTCTTTCTCTCGTCTCGTAGTTAATTAGCATGGACTCGAACCTAGGGGCGAAATTTTTAGCCCGGATTCAAACCAGGGGCGAAATGAGTCGATAAAATCGGATATACTTAGTCCGGACTCAAACCAGGGGCGAAATCTTTAGCCTGGATTCAAACCAGGGGCGAAATGGGTCGATAAAATCGGATATACTTAGTCCGGACTCAAACCAGGGGCGAAATCTTTAGCCCGGACTCAAACCAGGGGCGAAATCTTTAGCCTGGACTCAAACCAGGGGCGAAATGGGTCGGTAATCAAAGCAAAGACGAATGGTCTCGTTTTTACCCGGACCTTTGGCTATCTGGGTTATAGTCTATAACCTGGTTTGACAGGTATAGGTTACATTTGTGTATCAATCAATGTGAATTATAAGAAATAAGAGGAAAAAAAATAATTTCACAAGTGTGCTATACAGGACGTCGTTTATTGGATTGGATACGTTTACAATAATGTAGTATGATCGATAATCGATCGACGGTAAGTGACATGGATAAACGAAAATTAGATTATTAGGGGCAACGATAGTGAAAAGTAAAGTAATAGAATAATAATTTCTATATGATAACAAGCCGCAATAGTGAAAATTAATCTGCATCATGTTTACATTCTTTTAGGAAACGTCGGCTGCTATAAATCTGGCTGTTGTAAATCTTTCTAATTAAATATTTCTTACAACAATGATTTGAAATTATGATAGTGAGCTTTCACGGACATGTCAGACATGAGAAAAAAGTCACGGTAGTATCTTGTGCTATATTTCTTACATTTCGAAATTATGATAGTGAGCTTTCACGGACATGTTAGAGATGAGAAAAAAGTAAGTCTTGAATTTGTGCAAAACTTAGTAAGTGACGGCGATAAACGAAAGTTAAGTTATTAGCTGCGACGATAGTGAAAAATAGCGACTTAAAAAATGAGGTAAGAAAAAGAAGTATTCAATTTTATAGTTTATTATTGTATTTTATTATTTTAATATCTTCTTTTATATACAGGATATAAAAATGGTTTCTTTTATATACAGGACATAAAAATGGTTTTTTTATATATATAATACAAGAAAATGGTTGTGTGGCAAGAAATAATGCAGTAAGTAATGTTGATTGCTGCGTATTATCTTGTCTCACAGCATTTTCATCCTGTATTACATTTCATTTCGTTTAATAATAGTACTTTATATTATAATTATGTGCACTTTGGTTTGAAATCGCTAAAAGAAGATAACACAGAAAAGATTCAAGATGGTGTAACATCCTAAAAAACCAAACTTGCATTTGTAATGGGCCATCTTTGAGAAAGATCAGGATAACTTTGAGAAAGCTGCCACCATATATATATATATTAGAGAATATTGATAACATACCACATATGATATATACATAATAACAAGAAACAATGTGGTAAGTAATGTTGATTGTTTACTGCATTTTATCTTCTCTCTGCATTTTCACCCTTTATGCATTATATTTCATTTTGATTTTAAAATATTTAATAATAGTATTATATATTATTAAAATTGTGCTATATGATAAGAATGATTTTTATTTTTTGTAGTTTGGAATTGCTGAAAGGAAATAATACAGAAAAGATTCGAGAAATATATTCGAGATGGTGTATCATCTTATAAATACTATATAGGATATGAAAATAGTTGTGTAGCAAGAAACAATGCGATAAGTAATGATAATTGCTTACTGCATTCTATCTTGTCTCTCAGCATCTTCATCCCTTATGCATTACATTTTATTTTAAAATATTTAATAATAATATTTTATAATTCAAAAAGTATAATTAAAATTGTGAGGTAAGCAAAGAAGTATTCAATTTTATAATTTATTATTTTATTATTTTAATATCTTCTTTTATATACAGGATATAAAAATGGTTTCTTTTATATACAAGAAAATGGTTGCGTGGCAAGAAATAATGCAGTAAGTAATGTTGATTGTTTACTGCATGCTATCTTGTCTCTCAGCATTTTCATCCTGTATGTATTACATTTCATTTTGTTTAATAATAGTACTTTATGTTATAGTTATGTGCATTATTTGGTTTGGAATCGCTGAAAGAAGATAACACAGAAAAGATTCGAGATGTTGTATCATCCTAAAAAACCAAACTTGCATTTGCAATGGACCATCTTTGAGAAAAATGATACACCATCTCGAATATTTTTTGTGTTATCTTCTTTCAGCGATTCCAAACCAAATAGTGAACATAATTATAACATAAAGTACTATTATTAAAGGAAATGAAATGTAATACATACATGAAAAAGCTGAGAGACAAGATAGAATGCAGTAAGCAATCAACATTACTTACCGCATTGTTTTTTGCTACGCAACTATTTTCATATCTTGTATATAAAAGAAACCATTTTTATGTCCTGTAAATAAAAGAAGATATTAAAATAATAAAATAATAAACTATAAAATTGAATACCTCTTTGCTTACCTCACAATTTTAATTATACTTTTTGAATTATAAAATACTATTATTAAACATTTTAAAATGAAATGTAATGCATACGGGATAAAGATACTGAGAGACAAGATAGAATGCAGTAAGCAATCAACATTACTTATCGCATTGTTTCTTGCTACGCAACCATTTTCATATCTTATATAGTATTTATAGGATGATACACCATCTCGAATATACATCTCAAATCTTTTCTGTATTATTTCCTTTCAGCAATTACAAACTACAAAAAATAAAAATCATTCTTATTATATAGCACAATTTTAATAATATAAAATACTATTATTAAATATTTTAAAATCAAAATGAAATATAATGCATACAGGGTGAAAATGCTGAGAGACAAGATAGAATGCAGGAAACAATCAACATTACTTTCCGCATTGTTTCTTGTTATTATGTATTTATCATATGTGGTAGTACGTTATCAATATTCTCTAATATATATATAGTGGCAGCTTTCTCAAAGTTATCCTGATCTTTTTCAAAGATGGCCCATTGCAAATACAAGTTTGGTTTTTTAGGATGGTACACCATCTCGAATCTTTTCTATGTTATCTTCTTTCAGCGATTCCAAACCAAATAGTGCACATAACTATAACATAAGTACTATTATTAAACAAAATGAAATGTAATACATACAGGATGAAAATGCTGAGAGATAAGATAGGATACAGTAAGCAATCAACATTACTTACTGCATTATTTTTTGCTACGCAACTATTTTCATCGTGCATATAAAAGAAACCATTTTTATATCCTGTACATAAAAGAAGATATTAAAATAATAAAATAATAAACTATAAAATTGAATACTTCTTTGCTTACCTCATTTCTTAAGTCGCTATTTTTCACTATCGTCGCCGCTAATAACTTAACTTGATAAAACGGAAAAGCTCAAGAAGAGTAATGTCATTTACAAAAAAGAGTGATATCTCTATAAAAATTACCTTTTTAAAAAAAGGTAAAAAAAAGGTGCTAAGTCCGCGTCAAAAGTATCTTTGCAAAATAGTATAGTATTATTAACTCTAAAAAACTATTTAAAAACCTATTTCCAAAAAAGTGTGATTTTAATCTACACACATAAGTTATTTTAATCTAAACAAAATGGTTTATTTTAAACCATAAAAAAACTATAATTTATTTAATTATACATTCTACAAAAATAATGATATCAACAAATTGTGCTAAGTAAAAATAAAAATTTAAAAAAATATTTTAATAAAAAATGATACAAAATAATGTAAAAAATAATTTTAATTTTTTAAATTATATCCTACTAAAATACTGATATCGAGAAATTATGCTATTTAAAAATAAAAATTTAATATTTTAACAAAAAATTATACATAATTGTTTTAATTAAAAAAAATTATGGTATTACAATTATGGTATTGCCCCAACTTAATAAAACATTTTGAAATAAAATATATTTAAAAAAATTTAATATAATATAGTATAGTTTGAAAGTTTAATTTAAAAAAAAAAAACAAATAATGTAAAAATTTAAAATTAAAAATTATTTACAAAAAATAAAAAATTAATGGAAAAATATAAAAATGTATATAAAAATTAAAAATTAATATAAAAATAAAAAATTTAATTGAAAGACTTAGCGTTGCTAATTTTTAAAATAGCATATTTTGTAGCAGAGCTAAGTCTTTCAATTAAATTTTTTATTTTTATATTAATTTTTAATTTTTATATACATTTTTATATTTTTCCATTAATTTTTTATTTTTTATTTTTTGTAAATAATTTTTAATTTTATATTTTTACATTATTTGTTTTTTTTTTTTTTTAAATTAAACTTTCAAACTATACTATATTATATTAAATTTTTTTAAATATATTTTATTTCAAAATGTTTTATTAAGTTGGGGCAATACCATAATTGTAATACCATAATTTTTTTTAAATTAAAACAATTATGTATAATTTTTTGTTAAAATATTAAATTTTTATTTTTAAATAGCATAATTTCTCGATATCAGTATTTTAGTAGGATATAATTTAAAAAATTAAAATTATTTTTTATTATTTTGTATCATTTTTTATTAAAATATTTTTTTAAATTTTTATTTTTACTTAGCACAATTTGTTGATATAAATATACACGATATACTTACACCTCTGGCGGGGTACTCAATTTCGATATATTCCTCGATCTTAGAAGGTAGTTTATATTCCTCAATGTGTTCTTCTGCCATCTTCTCTTGCTTCTTTTCCACTTGAAAAACTTAATATACAAGAGCTCTTCACTCCACAAATTCAGTTCAAAACTGAGATTTTGGAGCGTTCTAATTTTCCAAGCAGCCGAATATATATCGGTGCTCGAGGTACCCATGGTGGAAGTATACGGGGTGAAACATTCTGCGGATGCGGAGGAGTGACCAATAAAAATCATGCATTTGTTACAAACTTTCTTAGCAGTGTTATATCATTAGTTGCTTAGGTTGTTTGGGAGGTTTGAAACAAAATGCATGATTCTTATTGGTCACTCCTCCGCATTCGTGGAATGTTTCATCCCATATACTTCCACCATAGAGGTACCGTTATACAAACCTCATTTGATTGAAATATGACATTTTCAATGCATAATTCTTTTTTAGAGCATACAAACAGTTGAGTCTCTTAATTTATAGACTTTCACATTTTATGGTTTTAAAATGAATGGGGAAAGTTTGCATATAACCTAGTGACGCACTAGAATATGAATCTAATATTATTTTCCGGCGTCGGATAAAAACTGAGTGATTTATGGAGCTTTAAAAGAGAAATCTTTGTTTGGACCTTATTGTCCCTTTGAACAAAAAAAGATAAGAAAAAATTTTAGAAATTTGTGACAATGTTTAAACACTATCGTGTGACGCACTAGAATATCTAAACTTATCTTTCGACATCGTAAATTTATAAAAAACTGAATGATTCATGGAATTATAAAAGAGAAATCTTTGTTTGGACCTCATTGTCCCTTTGAACAAAAAAAGATAAGAAAAAATTTTAGAAATTTGTGACAATGTTTAAACACTATCGTGTGACGCACTAGAATATCTAAACTTATCTTTCGACATCGTAAATTTATAAAAACTGAGTGATTTATTTATTTTTTTATTTATTTATTTTATTTTATAAGTAGAAATCAAAAGAAAAATTGGTTTTTTATTAATTAATTATTTATTTTTATAAGGAGAAATCGAATAAATTGATTAATTATGAGATTATTTTATTATAAGGGGAAATCCAAGGAAAAAATTGATTAATTTAATTGATTGATTGATTAATTTAATTGATTAATTAATTGATTAATTACCCCCCCCCCGTGACGTCATACCCCCACTCCAAAGTGGTCCAGAACCGGCCCTTATTCCCTACTCAACTTCTGTTCGCAGGGAAAACGGAACGGGTGCGTTTCTCCTTGGTTGCGACGTCATCTTAACCCTCCGGAGTTACACTGGGTAAAATTTACCCGAATCGAAACTAACATTTGTGTGTATCTCCGGAAAAAGTATTCTTATATTTTCTAAAATACTTAAAAAAGTATTGCATCGGGAGTAAAATAAACAACAGAATCATATTTTTGAGATTCTGGCAATGAGTTTGAAAAAAAAATACGTCTCAAAAGCTTGTTTTAACGCTGAGTAATAAGCGTTAGAAAATCGCACTGGGTAAAATTCACCCAGTGTAACTCCAATGCTATGTGGCATAAGTGTAACTCCGGAGGGTTAAATATCTCGAGTTCTCTCCGTAGCAACTCGACCTCACGCGCAGCTAAGTCCGTTTCCTTCCGTAGAATCTCGATCTCTCGGGTAGACGGAATAGCAGCTTCTGCCCTCGCTTCGGGATACAGCCACTGAACTATATATATACTGGAAGAGGCACTGGGTTGTCTGAAGCGTGCTAACAAAGAGAGAAGATTCCGAGGCAGCCTGTCTTTGTTGTACAGTCAAATCCAAAAGTTTATGCTAGTAAGCAAAGAAAAATTTCTCTTCACTCAATCACTGTCACCTGAATGACTTTAATAAACTTTTAACATCGACTGTACAGTATCGTTCTGCGCAGGCGCAATGACGAAAAGAGTGAGACAGCTTGCCCCTAAAATCTATCTGTCTCTGGCACGTTTTCCATTCATGGGCTGCCTATGCCAGTGCCTCTTCCAGTATATATATAGTTCAGTGGACACAGCTCGTCAAATGGCGCCTTCTGCATTTCTTCCGGAATGTTTCCTCCTAAATGTAATTCCTGCGGCACTCCCGCATCTAATAATCGCTTGACCAGATTGCTTTCTGGTCGTGGACAAACTTATGTCTCTTAGTTTGTCTTTTAACTCCACAATCGTAAGCGCACTCATAATGGCGTCGTCGCGTTGCTCGTAGCAAATATGACGCAGTCACCGCAATATTTCGAATAGTTCGTAATCTGGCGCTCACTCACACGCCACTAACTTAATTCGCGAATTTCTTACGGAACAGACATAAACCAGACTCTGGACTCGAGTAGCTTAACCATAAATATTGTAAGGCCGGTCGGACACACGTATCGTAACGTAACTCGTAACACGGACGTAACTCAAGCATAAAACGTTCATAAGCGTAACATAAGCGTAAGTGCTCACGTAGGCATAAAGATCTTCACTTAAGCACCTCGAGTGGCACCGTAAGTACGTAAAGCATCACTGTAAGCACGTAAAGCAATCACGTAAAGTTCAGTCAATCGAGCACAAACAGTCGATCTTTTAATCGCATTGTATATTTTCACAATCGTCAGGCGAAGGCTAACAAGACCCGGCGAAGCCGAATGGCAGATTCTAAAATCTCTTTCGATTCCGCTTCTGATAATTGTAGGGAAATCTTTAATTAAGATGGCCTTTATCCGTATAAAAATTTGCGTTTACAATGACGTGTCACGTCCGAGAGACTCGAGACGACTGCTTACCAGTGGTGTCACTAGCGCAGTTCTGCTGCATACGCACACAGAGGCTGAACCCGTGTACATGTGCGCTCGGCTGTTCGGCCAACTTCGGGCGAGTGGAAGAGCGCAGACGAATATCTCTGTCGCGAGCTATACTTATTGTTAGTGTCGTCACACTATAGTCTGTGGCGTTACGTCAGCCGATGAGCGCGACAGTGATAGGAGTGAGCGAGAGGTATAACAATACAGCATGCGAGAAAGACTCGATCCCAAATCTTGAGTTTTCCTTCCATCCTGTTATTCTCATTTCGCTCGCCCCTATTACTGCCTCAGTTGCTCTTACTGGCTTTTATTGCCACCTCGCTCGCTCTTATTGCTGTTTGTTTCCACGCGGACATAATTCTGAAAATTTTATTATATAATTATATAATATATTATATAATATATATAATATATCATATATAATAGTATACATATACTATAATATGTAATATACAGGGTGATTCAAAAATACTTTTACAAACTTTGCGGACAGGTTCCTTACATCAAAAGAAGAAAAAGAGTTCATATAAACATATGTCCGGAAATCCTTCGTTTTCGAGTTATTAACGTAAGTTTACATATTTAGATGATTGGAGCTCATCAATACATAAACTCAACATATAAAATGCTCGAAATGTCCTCCTCTTGCTTCTAAACACACCTGCACTCGTTGATAAACAGCAACAAAGGTTGGATGACTCGGCTGTCTTCGGTCTGGAAACACCATCTGATACAGCCGTGCAGCCTCGCGTCCATTCGCGCGGCCATACATAAAAATCATGCCTGCCTGCTCACGAAATGAATATCCTGCCATGGTTGAACAGAGCACTTTCAGTTAATTCACTACTGTACATGTACACAATTGAAACGTTGAAGACAGACTAATGACAAATGTAAACAAGTCTCCCTGGCAACACATCGCCATCTAAGATACAATGAGTCAAAGCCAATAACTCGAAAACGAAGGATTTTCGGACATATGTTTATATGAACTTTTTTTCTTGTTTTGGTGTAAGGAACCTGTCCGCAAAGTTTGTAAAAGTATTTTTGAATCACCCTGTATATATAATATTATATATAATTTTATTACATATAATATTATATAATTATGTACATTAAAATATTTTGATGAGCTTCTAATATGTTATTTTCCAGATCAAAATAGGGAATTTTTTTTATACGTGCTCATACGGCCTTTTAGGGGGTGAAATACCCCTTTGATAAAAATCGGTTTTTTCTTTCGGAGCAAATATCTCCGAAACTAAGAAAGATAGAAAAAAAATTCAAATGGGATATTAAATGGCTTGATGAGTACTACAAAATAATCCGAAAAACTTTTTTCTTTTTTCATTTTCCAAAAAACCTTACCCCTTTAACTTTTTTTCAAAATTTTGAAATTCTGTTTTCAATTTATTTTTTTACGAATTCATCCATGTATATTAAAGTTATGTTGCGTAATATCATTTTCGAGAATTAATTATAAACGCCTCCGTACATACGCTATTGTGTCGGTCCATGCGCTCGATTCTTCGCGCAACGCATTTTTCTGTAATGAAAGATCAAGATGACGAATATATTAGATGTACAACTTTGCTTCCGCCGTTTTCCTATAGATGGCTTTATAGATGGCGGTAAGTGGTGGTCGAAATAAATAGATCATAGACGTCATACAATAAACTTGGGCATCTGTCAACATAACCCCATAGAAACATTAGTCGATTTGTGTTGTTCTGCATCATAAAGTAATGGAGAGAGAAAGAAAGTGGAAGAAAGTGAAAGTGGTGTGTCTGAGGGTAATTGAGAATGGAATAAGAGTAGAATAAGAATGATATAAGAATAATGATAGAATAATGATTGGTTCGTCACGACGACGCGGTTTATATAGGAGTTTTTACAGGATATACTGAGACGAGGGTTGTAATTTATGGGATGCCCTATGATCCCGAATTCTTATCAGAATTGCGTTAGTGATCAAGAGATCACTAATCTTAACTTGATAATTTTTAACGGACCGTTGCTGCGTAAGCCGTAATTTTCCAGTTTCCAATTAACGAACTCTATTTTTCTGCTATTCGGACCATAATTCAAATTATTATTTATTCTTGATAGTTGATGATCTAAATTATAATCTTGATTAAAAGTCTGTTTTTCTAGTGCTGAGTTGCTCCTTCAAATCTTTCGACGAATTATTTCTCAAGCGTGGTCCTTTCATAGCTAGCTTTCTAAATTCGTTTATTGATAAATTTGCTTCTCTCCAAATTATTCGGAGAATTATTTCTCGACCGACCCCTGATATCCGGAGACCTTCTTAAATTTGTTTATTGATAAATTTGCTTATCTCCGAATTATTTGAAGAATTATTTTTCAAGTGATCCTTTGATATCTGGAGTCCCTTTTTTGAAACTCGCGTGCCGCGTTCCATTAATTAAATTTCTACTCGATTTAAAAAGTTTACTTCCGCTCAGCACTCGTCATTATTTTTCAACGATAGCGTCCAGAATAATTCGGACGACTATCTTGGCTCGTTAATAGATAACCGTTGTGTTTTTTTCTATCTTTTAATTTATTTTGTTTGCGTAAATTAACGGTTACTTTTTTGGAAAGAAGGAAATTGTTGAGTCTACAGAATGTAACAGAACAAATCAAGACATCCTCAGTTCACCTGACGCTACAAAAAACATGGGATGGATTTTATCAGGCCGTGCAGCGGCGCATCCGAGCCTATCCAAAAGATGCGATTTTTCCTCGCAGCAATTACCAACGTACAGCTGTACGAGAAATTAAGTCGATTTTGGAGGCAGGAAGACATCGCCGGCAAGCCAGTCAATTATACGAAGAAACACAATGTGAAAAGTATTTCCTAGCCAACGTTACTCAAACCCATGGCGAAAGATTCATGGTAAAACTCCCAATCAAGAAGCAAGTAATCGCCAAGCTTGGAAAGTTGAAGGATGTTGCACTGAAGCGATTAAGATCTCTTGAAAAACGCTTCAGACGCGAGCCGATTTTGGAAAATCATTACGAGTAGTTAATGAGGGAATACGCATCACTCGGACACATGAAACTGATCAGCAATCAGTCTGACGAAAATTCAGTATCCTATTATCTTCCTCATCATTGCGTTTTCGAGTCTTTGGAGCATCCAACTAAGAATGGTTGATGCATCTTATAAAAGTACCGGACTCTCGCTCAATGATGCACTCCCCATGAGTCCGGTCATTCAATAGGATTTGATATCCATATTAATGCGATTCCGAAGTTTTCGTTACGTTATAGTAGCCGGCATAGTAAAAATCGGCAATGCTGGATCCGTCGCAAACTCCGCTTCAGAGAATCCTATGGCAGAGAGAAATAGGACTCAGATATTGAAACATATAAATTGGTCACGATTGTATATGATACGGCATCTGCTTCATAATTGGCTACGAAGTGTTTCAAACACTTAGCAGAGCAACATGCAGCGAAATACCCGGTAGGGTCGAAATACGCCGAGCGAGATTTTTACGTCAAATCTGTTGACAGGAGCGGACACGGTCAGTCACGCAAGGACAATCCGCGACGAAATTATACAAATATTAAGGCTAGGGTCATTTGAACTTAGCAAGTGGGCATCAAATTGTCCTCAACTATTAGAGAACATCAGTGATCAAAGTCAAGCAATTCAATTGTGATTAATGACCTCACAAATTCACGCGTTTTAGGAATACAGTGGAATGAATCCGAAGACACTTTTCAGATTTCTTACAACGACAGTCATGAGACGGTACTACGTCAAAGCGCGCAACACTATCAGAGGTTGCTAGATTGTTCGACCCTCTTCTAGGATCCATTGTCGTCGCCAAATCTATTTTACAAGAACTATGGCAATCAGGCAGCCATTGGGACGAATCCATCCCGCAAGAAATTCATGAACGTTGGTTGAAGTTCAAATGGCAATTATCCAAGTTGAATCATTTCCGCGATGTGTAAAATTCGCAACAAATCCGCGACTGGTACAAATACACGGATTCTGTGGTGCCAGTCAACGCGCATATGGAACCTGCATATACATTCACTCAAAAATCAGGCAAAATCAAGACTGCGTTACTTTGTTCAAAATCTAGAATCGCACCGCTCAAGGTGATATTAACCCTCCGGAGTTACACTTATGCCACATAGCATTGGAGTTACACTGGGTGAATTTTACCGAAGCGATTTTCTAACGCTTATTACTCAGCGTTAAAACAAGCTTTTGAGACGTATTTTTTTTTCAAACTCATTGCCAGAATCTCAAAAATATGATTCTGTTGTTTATTTTACTCCCGATGCAATACTTTTTTAAGTATTTTAGAAAATATAAGAATACTTTTTTAAAAATGGATTTTTTTTTTAAATTAATATAACTCTTAAAAAAATATATATAAAATAACTTTATAGGTGGTCATTTTAAAGCTAAAGACATGTACTTTAAGGTTTTTGAGGTCATTTTGAGGAGAAAAAATTTTTTCCGATTTTTTTTTGCGATTGAAAATTGGTATTTTCGAAAACGTATTTTTTGTGTTTATTTGTCTTTTTAGGCTGATTTAATTGCAAAAAAAATATAAAAAAATTTTTTTAGCCTAATTTTTTAATCAATTAATGTTTATTTATATTTAAAAAAAAAATTATTAACATTGATTATATGTAGCATAAATGGGGTAAAAACAATAAAATTATATATTTATTATAAAAAAAAATTTATTTTACTATATAAAAGTTATAAGAAGTACATTGTATTAAAAATACATTTTTTATCAATTATCAGTAACACCTGCAGCACACAAAACGCATATTTTAGCTACATGAGCTTTACACATTGGCTTTTGACACTGTACGCAAAATACACTACTCTTTTTATCGCATGATGGTGCGCACAGTTGACAACGTTTTGGCTTTTCTAATTTATTGCTGTCCAATTGCCCACACAGATCTTGCTCTTCCGGCCTATCCTCGTAATTAACGAAAGATTCAATCATATGTCTAACACTCAATCTTAATGTTGGTTGAGTTAAACGTTGCGACATGTACGGAGTTACAAGAGCCATTGCTAAATTTAGTTGGTACTCATGTCGAAGCATGATTTCATTCGATTCATTTAAGCAAAACAAAATATGCGAATTTACAGCCGCTTGGTTTAAAATACCGTACATCATACGAACTGGCCAACGGTTAGTCCGACGTACAACAGTGTAGTCGTGGCACTTTTTATCAAAACTATCGGTGCCAGTTTTATTGGTATTATAAAACAGTACTATCTCGGGCTTGCATCCTTGCTCTACAATACTCTGTTTATGTAAAGAAGATAGTAAAATTACAATTTTGTTTTTTTTTGGATTAAAAGAAAGTAACGTCATGCCGTCACGGTAACAAAACTGATAATTTTTGCCATCCTTAGGACTTCTTTTAAAACAATCAGGAATCTCAGTTTTGTTTTTGCGTATAGTTCCCACGATCGTTAAACTATACTCATCACGCATTTTTTTCACTATAGGTACGCTCGTAAACCAATTGTCCATTGTTATAGTCCTATTAGTATTGTATATACTTGTACACAATTTTCTAACATAGTAAGAAGGCACCGACTCTTCTGGTAATTTTGGTACAATTCCTGTGTAAGGTAATGCATCAAACATGTAATGCGTCTCTGCATCATTAACAGAGACGATTTTTAAACCGTATTTGTCAGGTTTAGCAGGTATATAAACTTTAAAACCGCAACGACCTCTGAAAGACAATAACTGCTCATCTAAAGTGATATTTTTTCCAGGTGTGTAATTTTCTTGACAATTAGATAAAAACATATCCCACACTTGTCGAATACATGCGAATCTATCATTTTGTAATCTTTCTACTCTAGTATCTTTGTCATCAAATCTTATACAAAACGATAGTAATTTAAATCGTTGCAAAGGCATTACAGCACGAAAAAGAGGTAACGAATGTACAGACCACAAATCCATGAGACGCGTAGTGTTTACCTTAAATAAACCTGCGTAGTACAATAAACCAAAATAAGCTTTGATTTCGCATGCATTCGTATGTTTTTTCATTAGTGGAACAGAATTATTTGATCGCTCGATATATTTATCAATTTCTTTGTTTGTGTGCATAACAATGATTTCTATAATATCGTCATCAACTAATAAAGACCAAGCCTGTAATGGCGTCGTTACCTGCAGAGCATTTCCCTTAGGAGACGGAACGAATTGACTGTGAAGATCTGACGATCTACTTTGCCGCGCTGATGGCGTTGCAAGCGACCACTTGCAGCCGCTTTTGGAACTCAAAAATGATGGCCGACCTCTTTTGGCGGGAGTCGACTCAGTCCCTTCTCGTCCTTCTTCAGCTTCTTCTTCACTTTCATCTTCTTCAAAAGAACTGTCGCTTTTCTCTTCAATATTATCTTCCTTGTCTAAACACTCATCCTCGACAAAATCATCATCTGCTGAGTTGTCAATGTTTTGCTCAGTAGCAGCCAGCTCTGCTGCTCGTCTCACGCGTGCACGTGTCTCCATGATGCTGTTACTTAACACAATAAAATAAAAACACAACAACAACAACTATAATATAATTTATTATCAATACTTACCAAAAACAATTAAATCAAGTGAATAATCTTCTCTTCGCCAGCGATAATAAAATCAGGAAATTGAAAGAATAACTGACGTGCAAACTGGCAGTTGATACATTTATTAAAAACACGACGTTTCGACCATGGAATTTGGTCCTTTTCAAGTGTATCTGTCAATATGATAAAAATCAAAAGTAATACAAAACAATGTTACAATATGTAAAGTGTATAAAGGTTGTCACAATGGTTACTTACAATATAAAACGATGTCGAAAAAATCACATTATATAATACAATAAAATTGCGATATTACAAAGATGTCTAGTTAAAAAGACGCGTCGATAGTACATAACTGATAAAATGCGACTGAGCGATAGGGATGACAGTTGGTGATGCGGTCGAACGAAAAAGACTAACGAACATGTGGAGTAGGGGAAACATAAACAATTTGTTGTAGTTAGAACATTGTTGGGAAGCAGGATGGTGCGAAAAATACAAGATTATACGATGCTTATGAGACGGTCGTATAGTGATGAAAGATTTTCCGTATCTTTTTGTAGATTTATGGCTGAATTATGTTTCTTGATAAAAAACATTTCAGCAATCTCACGCTTTCTAGTAAAGTTCTCTTTGTGTAGAATCTTTGGATTCTTCCAATCGAATTCGTGTGAGTGCGACACACGATGACTGCTAACTACGGAGTGACTAGATGGATGTTTCTTTATGTTATAAGAATGTTCCTTGATACGAGTGCCCAAATGTCGCTTGGTTTGACCAATGTAGCACGCATTGCAGTTAGTACAATCCAATTTGTATACCAATTCTGTGTGTTTGGCAACGTCTAGAGTGTCTTTCCCCCTTTTTATGTAAGAATTTAGCTTATTGGAAACAGAAAATGCAACGTTCAATCCAGAGTTTTTTATGGAGTGTTCAATATTATCCCCGAGTTTGTTGGTGTATGGGATAAAAATGCAGTTTTTTATGTCGAATATTGTATGATTCGGAGAGTTATCGTTAGGTCGGTGTCGTAAGAAGTTTAATCGATTTTTTATATATTTATTTGTGATATGTGTGGGGAAACAGTTGTTGTGTAGGATCTTTTTGACGATGTTAATGTTATCTTTATGAAACTGAGAGTCGGAAAGTAAAATGGCCCTATCTACCAAGTTGATAATAGTATTTTTCTTGTGTTTGAATGGATGATTAGAAAAATAATTTATATATCTACCTGAAAAGGTGGGTTTGCGATACCAGTTTGTAATAAGAACGTTGTTACGACGAATGACTGTGGTGTCTAAGAACGGAATGGAGAAATCTTTTTCGGTCTCGTAGGTGAATTTTAATCTAGGATGGTAGTTGTTGAACACCTCAAGGATTGTATGAATTTTCGTTTTAGGAGCGATTAGGAATATGTCGTCTACATATCGATAGTAGACAGGAATATTGAATTCTAAAAGGTTTAAACAATTAGTTTCTAGGTCGTCCATTACAAGATCTGCTAGGATGGGAGAAAGAGGAGAAAAACAATTAATTTTAAAAATTCACAATTTATAGCACTGGAGTTACACTGGGTAAAATTTACCAAAAAAAATTTCAACTGCGCGTCACTCGGCAGTCAAAGCGGTACTGAAGCGGCACTAGTGGCCCTCTACTACAACTACCTAAGAACGATTTTTCGAGCCACTAACCAGACCCCCCCCTCTCCCCTCTCCGGAGATACACACAAATGTTAGTTTCGATTCGGGTAAATTTTACCCAGTATAACTCCGGAGGATTAAGATTGGAGTTATCCACAGCACTCTTGCTAGCTCGATTAGTAGGAAAGTTCAGTGCGTCAATTGATTTAACGCAGCTAAAGGTCTTTCTTTGGATGGATTCCACTATCATGTTAAATTGGATATCGTCGCCTTCCCGAGTGACCGGGAAAATGGGAGATTTTTGTACCGAGTGAGAGAGATACAACGTTTAACCGCAATAGAAGATTGGCAGCATATCGCATCCGCGGACAACCCTGTTAACGAGTTATCACGAGGGCGCAAGCGAGCTTTATCCTAATGATTTGGCAGGCGCAAGTTTATGGTAGCACGGCCCTATATTTTTACAATACGACGAAGATTCCTGGCCAAGCAACGACGCCACCACCTAGGAAATAACATTCCTGAAAAACGAAAATATTCCGTCGCCGTCTTTAGCGATTCCATCGTCGACGAGCTTCTAAAGAAACATTTCAATACAGACAAGATATATCGCATCATGGCCTCAGCTTTCGCAACCGCGTCAACCGGCAACGCGAACAGAATTTATCTCTTACGATGAAATCAAGAGACACGGTAGTGTCTTGTGCTAAGTCCGCGCAAGCACAAGATTAGATTACCGTGTCTTATTACGCGAGTCGGTCAGTTGAGAGCACTCAATATTTCTGGTTTTCATATATCCGCTCAACGGATCGACTTCTAAGTAGTCTCAATCGATAGAACGGAGTCGAATTATATAATAAAAGTGTTTTATTTTTGGGCTACATGCTCTATAAATCGAGCTATTACGACGCAAAGTCCAAATTTGAAAAATATCATTTAAGAAACGTCGTCTTCGTCTTCGTCGACCGTTCAGACGTACGGTTCAGGCATTTGACATAAGATCGCGCTAGCGATGCTCTGGAAGTGTGATCGATTGTACAATGTGATCGATAATCGATTGATATAGTAAGTGACGTCGATAAACGAAAGTTAGGTTATTAGCGATAACGATAGTGAAAACAGAGAGAAACCTAAGAGAGGCCACGCTGCCGATTTCCGTACGACGCCTTCTCTAGGCCGTACGCTAGTGACGCACGTACATTTTTGGCCGGCTTAGGAACTAAATAGCCACGTACATTTACCGCACCGGTAAAAAAGTCACGTCTGTTTACGTCGCGCGTCCTTACCGTGCGTTCGACTGTTCGGTCAACAGTAGCGTACATACAACAAAAAATCAAGTTTCTTAATTGAGTAAGGCAAGTCGCTTAAATATTAAAGATCTCGTGTTCGAGACCTGCTTATTGCAACTTTTTTTCCTTTTTTCGCATTTTTTTCCAACTCTATATAATGAAATTAATGAATTAAAATAATGTTAAAATAATATTAATATGAAAATAATGTTTAATAAGCTTTTATTGCAGAATTGTAAAATTATTTTTAATTTTCTATTAACAATAACAAATCAGTTTTTGATTAAATAATTATAAAACATTTTTTATATTAAAAAAACGCTTTTTGTAATATTTTTCTAATATTTAGTACATGCTATGTACAATAAAATGTAGATAATTTTATATATAATATACGATATCCGCATTAGAAATTGTTTTTCCTTTCTCGATCCTTCAAAAAAAAAATAAGTATTAATCGTAAAGAGTGATCCAAATAATTATTTCAATGTAAAAAGAAATTCACAGCCTCTTATGCAAATGTAACACAAGTACCGATAGCATCGACGCTACTTTCAATAATGCGCAGTGGCTCAACGGAAAACGTTCGGACTATCACAACGCAGATCAGGTTTCGAAACTGAGTAGTACCTGGTTTTTTTTCAAGTTTATAGTACATCATTATATACCTTCAGATTTGGTTATTTAACAAGAAATAAGTCAAAGAGATTTATATAGTTTCTTTTTTGCTTTATTATTATATATATATACAGGGTGTCCCATTATAAAACATTCAGTCGAATATTTCGAAAACCAAGCCCGGGAGAGAAAAATTTTTCAGACAAAAGTTATTTGGTTTCGAGGGGCCCATAAGATGATACCATTGGTTTGACCTTGAAGAATTATTTGAAAGTTACATGAAAGTCACCTCAATTTTTTTAAATGGCATCCCCTATTTTTTATTACATATTCTTGTAGCTGACTTCAAGAGCTTTCCAAAACACTATAATAAAGTATTTTTTTATTAAGTATTTTCCGAGTTATAAAGCTTGAAATAATTTCATAATTTTACATAAACTGTAAAAAATATTTACTTTTCGATGACCTTACCTCAATACTTTTATGCACAGAATAATGAGAGGAACCAATTGGTGTCAAGAAAACACATAGTTGTTTTTAAGAAAAAATATGCAATTTGTAACTAACAATTACATATTTTTTCTTAAAAACAACTATGTGTTTTCTTTACTTCATGAAAAAATACTATATTATAGTGTTTTGGAAAGCTCTCGAAGTCAGCTACAAGAATATGTAATAAAAAATAGGGAATGCCATTTTAAAAAATTGAGGTGACTTTCATGTAACTTTCAAATAATTCTTTAAGGTCAAACCAATGATATCATCTTATGGGCCTCTCGAAACCAAATAACTTTTGTCTGAAAAATTTTTCTCTCCCAGGCTTGGTTTTCGAAATATTCGACTGGATGTTTTATAATGGGACACCCTGTATACAGAGTGTCCCATGTAACCTGACAACTCGAAATAACTAAAAAAATACGCATTGGACGACATAATATCCAAAATAAAAGTTGTTCCTGTCGAAGAGCATCGTCGAATGATACCAAAATTGACCCTGCTCCCGCTCCTCTGGGGGTAGGGTGGGGGGCAACTTTTAAATCTCAAACGGGAACCCCCATTTTTTATTGCAGATTCGGATTCTCCATAAAAAAATAAGTAAGTTTTATTCGAAACATTTTTTTTGATTCGTGACAGATGGCGCTGTAAACGATGAAATAGAAAGATAGTGGGGGTAACGAAAGATTGAGACTGGGCATTGGATAACAATTTTTAAGAAAATTTTAGTAATTTTTATAACAATTTTTGAGGAAAGTACCTAACGAATCAAACTCCTCTCGCCTCTCACCTTCAGGGTGCTTGTTTTCGGTGAGTCCCCTCGCCTCTCACCTTCGGGGTACTTGTTTTCGGTGAGTCCCCTTGCCTCTCACCTTCGGGGTGCTTGTTTTCGGTGAGTCCCCTCGCCTCTCACCTTCGGGGTGCTTGTTTTCGGTGAGTCCCCTTGCCTCTCACCTTCGGGGTGCTTGTTTTCGGTGAGTCCCCTCGCCTCTCACCTTCGGGGTACTTGTTTTCGGTGAGTCCCCTCGCCTCTCACCTTCGGGGTGCTTGTTTTCGGTGAGTCCCCTCGCCTCTCACCTTCGGGGTACTTGTTTTCGGTGAGTCCCCTTGCCTCTCACCTTCGGGGTGCTTGTTTTCGGTGAGTCCCCTCGCCTCTCACCTTCGGGGTGCTTGTTTTCGGTGAGTCCCCTCGCCTCTCACCTTCGGGGTGCTTGTTTTCGGTGAGTTCCCTTGCATCTCACCATTCGATTAAATTAAATGTTCAAATTGATGACCGCCAACTTCGATGCACTTGTTGACTCGTGCTGCAAATGCCTGCACGCATCTTAAAAGCATGTCTGGTGTAATTGCGGCGCAAGCATCCCTTATTCGTTGCATCATATTTTCGCGGGTGGTAGGCGTTTCTTTAAAAACAACATCTTTTAGGTAACCCCATAAAAAGAAATCTGGCGAGGTAAGGTCAGGCGATCTGGCTGGCCAATTCACCGTACCTTCTCTACCGATCCAGCGATTACAGTAAACTCGATTTAATACTTCGCGTGCTGCTAACGAATAATGTGCTGGACAACCATCATGTTGAAACCACATGTTTTGTCGCAATTCGATGCTCAGGTCTTCCCGCGAAAATATGATGCAACGAATAAGGGATGCTTGCGTCGCAATTACACCAGACATGCTTTTAAGATGCGTGCAGGCATTTGCAGCACGAGTCAACAAGTGCATCGAAGTTGGCGGTCATCAATTTGAACATTTAATTTAATCGAATGGTGAGATGCAAGGGAACTCACCGAAAACAAGCACCCCGAAGGTGAGAGGCGAGGGGACTCACCGAAAACAAGCACCCCGAAGGTGAGAGGCGAGAGGAGTTTGATTCGTTAGGTACTTTCCTCAAAAATTGTTATAAAAATTACTAAAATTTTCTTAAAAATTGTTATCCAATGCCCAGTCTCAATCTTTCGTTACCCCCACTATCTTTCTATTTCATCGTTTACAGCGCCATCTGTCACGAATCAAAAAAAATGTTTCGAATAAAACTTACTTATTTTTTTATGGAGAATCCGAATCTGCAATAAAGCGGGGGCAGGGTCAATTTTGGTATCATTCGACGACGCTCTTCGACAGGAACAACTTTTATTTTGGATATTATGTCGTCCAATGCGTATTTTTTTAGTTATTTCGATTTGTCAGGTTACATGGGACACCCTGTATATATATATACAGGGTGACCCATTTTAACTTAGGCAGCCAAATAACTCGAAAAATAAGCACACTACGAAAAAATGTTTAGAATCAAAATTTTGTCATTTCGAGGGGGACGTACAATGACGTTAAAATCAGCCCCCCCACCCCTCCCCCTGGGCGGTGAGGGGGGGCAAGTTTGAAATCTTAAATGGGAACCCCTATTTTTTATTGCATATTCGGAATCTTTGGCTAAAAACACATACAATTTGTCTGAAACATTTTTCTCGATTCATGATAGATGGCGCTGTAATCGACGAAATTCAATTTCTTCGATTTCTCTTACTGAGAACCCATGCTTACGATTCTGCAATAAATTAACAATAAAAATACTACGTTTTCATTGTTAATACTCGAAATTAGTCTTAAAACAAACTTCTCATTATTTTTTATTACTCATTAATTACTTCTCAAGAAACTGCTTTTAGCGTAATCCAGGAACAACGACGTGGACGTAGCAGTTTTCTGTTCCCTTCGGGGTGCTTGATTAACGTGAGTCCCCTCGCCTCTCACAATTCGGGGTGCTTGAACGTGTGGTAACCCAGCCAGTGAAGGCAAGGTCGTGTGGTGACCCAACCAGTTAAGGCAAGGTCAAGTAGTGACCCAGCCAGTGAAGGCAAGGTCGTGTGGTGACCCAACCAGTTAAGGCAAGGTCAAGTAGTGACCCAGCCAGTGAAGGCAAGGTCGTGTGGTGACCCAACCAGTTAAGGCAAGATTGCATTGTTATCAGCTCTCTCCGCATGGAGGAATAGAATCTTCTTGAATGTATTCGACTTGAAAAAAATATGAGTTAATGTTTTCCCTTTTTTATAATATAATCAGAAACCTAAAAAATATTTAAAAAATAAAAAAAAAATAAAAAAAAATAAAAAAATAATTTAAAAAAAAGTAACTCTGCCAGTGACGGTCCCAAGCCCGTATTTAAAAAGAGGAGGGTAAAAAGAAACAAATACTCTTATCAAAATCTGATATATTCGTAATCAGCGAATCTCCGACTATCTGATGCAAATCCGGCATCAACTTCGTGATCAGCGATCATAGAAAACCTCGAGTAACGAGCTTCATAGGAATTGAATTCATATTTAGAAAAATCGTCCGCCATTTTGCATTCGACATATTGAATTGTTCATAACTGATGTATGATTCGTGATCAGCGATCCTATGAACCCCCAATTAACAAGTTTCATGCGAATTGGATTGATTTTGAAAAAAGTCGTCCGCCATTTTGTATCCGCCATATTGAATTTTTGTAAACTGATGTTTGATTCGTGCTCAGCAACCCCCATAAACTCATAATAACAAGCATCTTGAAAAATGTTTTATTTCTTAAAGATTTGATAGAGTAAAATAATTCCCATTTAGCAATATTACTCTAACTTTGATCGATCGTAACTATCGTTTACCCCAACGAAAAAGGGTTTAAATAGGGTGTTTTGGGAAGCTCTTGATATCTACTATTCAAAAATGCAATGGAAAAAGTGCGACATTTCAGCCCAAAAATCAGCCTTATTGACCCTCCTCCTTTAGTCTAACTGCAAGGAGAACATTCTCTAGGTATGCTGGCAAATCATTTTCGAGGAATTCTAAATACATTGGACTATTAATTGGACGTTCAAAAAAATGAGGTCCAATGACTTGGCCATTGCAAATGCCTACCCATACATATAAACTCCAACGATGTTGATTAAGCACCTCACGATACCAATGTGGATTTTCTGGTGACCAATAGTGGCAATTATGCCTATTGAGACTACCATTGCTGATGAATGTTGCTTCATCACTGAAACAAACATTACTAAAAAAATCTGGATTCTGATCTAACATCTCAAGAGCCCATCTACAAAATTGTACTCTGAGTACGCAGTCGGCCTCACTTAATTCCTGTACCAGAGTAATATGATACGGATGGTAATTGACTGATCGTAACAATCTATGTGCCGTAGTTTGAGGGATTCCCAGTTCTCGTTCTATTTGACGGGTACTAATATGGGGATTTTGATGAACCATAGCCAAAACTGCGAGCAATCTAGGGTCATTATTATTATGAAGTCTATTCCTTCGCCTTTCGCGATGAAGTGGATTATTACGAGATCTCCTTTCAATGTTTATAATTTGTTGATCAGTAGGATGGCGGCGATTTGGGAATCGCTCCGCATAAGTACGGGCAGTAAGTCTGTAATTTCTACCACATTCACCAAAGGTTATAAGAATATCGACTACTTCTGTAGGCGTATAATTTGCCATTTTACCAGAATTTTATCAGAGTACAAATGTTAAAAAAATACATAAACACTTGTGACTTTGGCACTAAATGGACAAAATTTTGGAGGGATACTTAGAGGAACTCCATCAGATGGAAAGTCCAAAATGTCTCGGTACTTCGGACCATTCAAGTTGCCTAAAGGGCAGGTTACGCTAAAAGCAGTTTCTTGAGAAGTAATTAATGAGTAATAAAAAATAATGAGAAGTTTGTTTTAAGACTAATTTCGAGTATTAACAATGAAAACGTAGTATTTTTATTGTTAATTTATTGCAGAATCGTAAGCATGGGTTCTCAGTAAGAGAAATCGAAGAAATTGAATTTCGTCGATTACAGCGCCATCTATCATGAATCGAGAAAAATGTTTCAGACAAATTGTATGTGTTTTTAGCCAAAGATTCCGAATATGCAATAAAAAATAGGGGTTCCCATTTAAGATATATATGGAGATTTTTTTATGAAAAATCAATCGAAATTTTATAATAAAATTTTTTCATACAAGATTTTGTTTCCGAAAAAAAATGACTTTTTAAAAGTTTATAGAGTATGCATTTACTAAAGTTTTAACCTAATGAATTTCACTGTGTTGACAATACTTTATTTTTAAATGTTTAAAAGCATTGTTATTCTGCTGTTTACGTCTATGAATAGGAGAAAAGGAAACATCACGAGTCAGCGTGCGTTCGTTGTCTTCTTGACGATCTCGCGAGAGAAGTACACGCTGCTTCTGCTTCGTCTTTTGCGTTTATTGTCTGTAAAAAATTTTACACGCGATATTCGTTACAGATTTTTTGTGCAGTGTGTCGTATTTGTTGTGTGCAGTGTGTGTCGTATTTGTTTTGTGTAGGTGCAAAGTTTTCATTTTGTAAATTATATATAAAAAAGTAATAACAGTGATCCAAATAAAAGAAAATGTCAAATCAGTGCAAAATAGACCCTTTTTACGATAAATGTTGGTATAAAGAGTGTACAAGTTTAAGATCTCATGGAAAACGCTTATATAGAATCCCGTCGCAAACGGATAAAAGACATCATTTATGGATACGTAACAGTGGTAAGTTTTTATATATCATCTACTCAAATATTTATCAGTATATGAAAATTATAGAATATAAGGAAATATATATATATATATATATATATATATATATAATAAATAGAAAAGCTTTTATATATTCTTTTTTCTTTTCTTACATTTCATTTAATATTTCATTTTTAGTATTTAATGTTATTTCATATTTCATTTTTTTTTATTTTGTAATATATAATTATTTTAAGTGCATTCATGTATATATAATGCAATGATAAGTGAACATTCATTATCACATTTGTTGTAGAAAATTGCTTCTAATTTGTTCACAAAGTTGTGTTTTAAATTAAATACGATATAATTTTGAAATGTACATTGCATTTTATGTACATATAAAATGTTTTATGAAAATATATTACTTTAATTTATATTATATTGATCTTTATTCGTTTATATTATTAAATGTTTTTACTAAACTTTTTAAATGTCAAATAACGAACGAGAAAAATATTGGAGTCAATGTTTATGTTATGGTTTATCGCTCACAATCTTTTGCTCGCGCTTGAATTGTATCAGTGCACACGTACCGGTATCGACACGTGCGCGTATTGGGAATCTATTATACGACATAGCATGATCACGGATCACGGGACGAGCGCTTCAGTCTTGTCTTCAGTCCACGTGAGTCGGTCAGTCCGTGCGGAAGCATTGTGTATCTCATAATACCAGTGAAATATAATTATGGTAAGTATACACATACACATACACCTACACACAACATACACATTTTAATTATTTAATTAATTCTTTATTATAATAAAGATTTTACTCGTGTCGCGTGCTTTTATTCAATGTTGTATAACTTTATCACGACATATTTCTAATTCAATATCGATCTGAAATATTGATGTATTAATGTTTAATGAGACAATATACATCAAACCAAGTAAATTTCACATTAGCGCGATCTTCACGATTTTTGTCTCGAGGATAATTGTTCATTCCATGTGTATATAGTTTTCTACTTTCTTTTCGATAATAAGCCTTTGAATTTGCAAAGGAAATTACTCATGATCTTTTATTGATACAAAATAATAATATTAGAATTTCGACAACTTGTAAACTCATATTTCTCTACATTGCATGTTTTTTTCTTTGTATATGTCGTGTGTTTTATTTATCTTTTTCTTTCGAAAAAGTAAGCCTCAATGAGACTGATGCTTGGTTTGTTTTGTATTTTTTTTACGGCGAGTAGTGTCCCGAATATGAAAAGTTTAATAATACATCTCGCTTTCATTTATCACTCTTTTCTTTGTTTACATCGGAATTATCCGTGTTTTTAAAGAAGTATATATCGTTGTACACTACCCGTCATTAATTCGTTCCTAGACTTCCTCTGCGGGGCACGGGGGAATAAGTGTACAGCCAATATCTATGGCTATATTCCTATTCTTTCTTGCCCCGCAGAAGGGATCTAGGAACGAATTAATGACGGGCAGTGTACATGATTTTTTGTATTTTTCTTTCAGGAACATCCAATGCAATTAACGGCGTCAACGTCAACAGTAACAACGCCGGCGTCGGCGAAGGCATCGGCGTCGGCGGAGACACCGGAGTTGGCGGAGGCACCGGCATCGGCGGAAGCACCACCATCAGCGGTTGCACCGGCGTCGGCGGAGGCACCATCGTCAGCGGTGGTATCAACGTCAGGGGAGGCACCACTGTCAGCGGTGGCACCGACGTCGGCGGAGGCACCATCGTCAGCGGTGGCACCAGCGTCAGGGGAGGCACCACTGTCAGCGGTGGCACCGACGTCAGGGGAGGCACCACTGTCAGCGGTGGCACCGACGTCAGGGGAGGCACCACTGTCAGCGGTGGCACCGGCGTCGGCGGGAGCACCAGCGTCGGCGATGACACCGGCATCAGCGGGGGCATCAGCGTCAATAACGTTAAATGTAAGTGTTACATTTAATGTATACTATTAGAAGAATTACATATTTAATTAATTTTTTTATAATTTTACATACAATATTAGTATTAGAAAACAGAAATAGTTCTTTTAAATAATTATTTAATTTTAAATACTTTTATATTACGTCATATACTTTATCCTCTTTTATCATTTTGATTAATATAATTTATGCTATAATTATTTTTATTGTTAGTCATGTAAAGAAGTAAAAAAACAGTTCCCTAAATATTTAAATTTTTTAAAGAATTACAATTTTCCTTTCCCATGTTGTTTTCCGTTTTTTATAAAAATATTAATATATGAATTTTTTTCCTTAATTATTTTATATTTTTCGTTATGTAATAATTTCTAAAAACTTTTAACAATTATTTTAAGCTCTATTGATTTGCAAAATCATATGAATAATAACTCCTTACATTATACGCAAGCAATGCAAGAAATAATTATTTTATTATTTATCATGCAGCATATAATTGAAAGATTTAGTATAACAAATTTATCATTAGCCAGTGTTATATGTTTCTTATTATTTTTTATTTATTTTATTATTTTTTATGTTTCAGCAAGAAGAACTTACAACAATAATCAATTCTGCTATACAAGCAGCATTAAGAGGACGGGGAGGACGTGGGAAGCGAGGTGGAAAAGGAAGAAGAAGAGGAGGACGAGGAAGAGGACGAGGACGAGGCGGAAATAAAGGGGGGATTAATTATATTATTAATTATTATAGTTAATATTAATTATTATAAATATTAATTATTATAGTTAATATATTTTACTATATAAGATTTTAATACTACTGTATAAGATTATTATATGATTATATAAGATTGATTATGATTATACAGGGTGACCCATTTTAACTTCCCCACCGGATTATCTTGAAAGGAATGCACTTTCTGAAAAAAAGTTTCAGATATAAGTTTTAGTATTTTTCCCTGGCTATTGAATGGCGATATTGAATTTGACCTCGATTGTGAATGTGAAGGTCATTTAAAGGTCAAGTTAATTTTTTTAAATGGCATCCCCTATTTTTTATTACATATTCTTGTAGCTGACCTCGAGAGCTTTCCAAAACACTATAATAAAGTATTTTTTCATGAAGTATTTTCCGAGTTATAAAGCTTGAAATAATTTCTTAATTTTACATAAACTGTAAAATATCTCGTAAAATATTTACTTTTCGATGACCTTATCTCAATACTTTTATGCACAGAATAATGAGAGGAATCAATTGGTGTAAAGAAAACACATAGTTGTTTTTAAGAAAAAATATGTAATTGTTAGTTACAAATTGCATATTTTTTCTTAAAAACAACTATGTGTTTTCTTGACACCAATTGGTTCCTCTCATTATTCTGTGCATAAAAGTATTGAGGTAAGGTCATCGAAAAGTAAATATTTTACGAGATATTTTACAGTTTATGTAAAATTATGAAATTATTTCAAGCTTTATAACTCGGAAAATACTTAATAAAAAAATACTTTATTATAGTGTTTTGGAAAGCTCTTGAAGTCAGCTACAAGAATATGTAATAAAAAATAGGGGATGCCATTTAAAAAAATTAACTTGACCTTTAAATGACCTTCACATTCACAATCGAGGTCAAATTCAATATCGCCATTCAATAGCCAGGAAAAAATACTAAAACTTATATCTGAAACTTTTTTTCAGAAAGTGCATTCCTTTCAAGATAATCCGGTGGGGAAGTTAAAATGGGTCACCCTATAAGATGACTATATAAGATTATTATATTGTTGCGCCCGCGTCAGTCACCCGGTACGCAATGAAGTTGCGTACCGAGGAATGAATCTCTTCCCCTTGGCGACGCCTGTTTACGCGTTGCCTGGTTGTGGTTTTCTTGGAGAACGAGCTGTCTTTCTGCTACGATTGTATTTTACGGAGTTATAATAAATCCCTTTGCTATTCCTAGTCCTGAGTTGGTTCTTTCCGCGAGGGTGCCGCGGAGTGAGTGCGCGAGTGTGCGTGAAGCGTGCGCGAGCGCAACAATATGATTAAGAATTATTATCGATATATAATAAAGAATTATTTATAAAGATATTAATGTTATTACATTTGAAATACTTCAACACTTCTCCCTTCCCTCTCTCTCTCTCTCTCTCTTCTCTCTCTCTCTCTCTCTCTGTGTGTTTTTCTGTCTGTCTGTCTGTCTCTGCAAGTATCTGTGCGTTTTTGTAAATTATAGGATATTTTATCTTTCATATTTAGAAATAATTTGAGAACATAGTCCAAAAATGAATGTATAGTTTATGAAATATTTTATGCTTTATTCTGACACATTTTGGCAAAAAATTATATATTTTGTACAATACTTTTTTTTCGATAATGTCATCTTAAAAATTTTCTGCATTAACTATGAAATTAATCACTTTGTATAAAAAAACGTAGTTCAAATGTAATTATAATAACGCTCTAGAAACAAAATTTAAAAAAAAGTTATTAAAATATGTCAAGAAAAGGTATGTAGTGGTCTATTGAAAATTGCATATTCTTGTTTTTTAACAAATGCTTTTTTTACACCAGTAGATTTATCTCATTATTTTATAGAGGAAATTATTGTCACATTATCAAAAAATGATAATTAACAAAATATTTAAACATTTAAATATTTAACAAGATATTTTATATTTTATGTCAAAATGTGTTGGCATAAAATATCATATGAGTTACTCCTTTTTAACTATATATACTACTCTACAAAGTTTTTAGATTAAATATTGTGAGATATCAATTGAGGACGCGGATCAAAAAACTCGCCGAGCGCTCGAAAACGCGTGAAAGTATTGTCCAAACGTCTCAGAACATGTCAATTTTGAAAGTCGCAAAATTAATTTTTAAAAAATATACATTTGTAGAGAATGAACGAGACGAAACTTTTTTCTATTTGCAGTTTTTTTATTCGATGCTTATTTTTAATAATAAAAATTAAAAACTTAAAAATTTTTATCTTCAAATTTAATAAGATTTTAAAATATAAATCGTCGTAACTTGGCCAAATTTTGTTGAAATAGATTAAAATTTGGTATACGCATGCAGTGTAGTCTAGCGATGCCCACAAAACAACAAAGAAGCTGAAAATTGCCTATTATTTAATAATATTTAATTGCAAATTGAGGCTGGTTGGTAACATCGTTTTTTTAGTTTCGTCAACAAAAAGTATCGAGGAAATTTCAGATTTGAAACAACTTCCAGTGAGACATTTGTTCCTCACTATTGAAGGAAGATTTCTGTAAATTTTCAGACATTCATTGAAAATTTACGGAAATATGTATTTTATAAAAAAATATGCGACGCCGCCAACGATAGCACTGAGCACCATCAGGCAGCGTACTCGTCGTTCAGCTTTCCAGGATTAGATTTTATAATGATTTTTTAATAGTTTTATATTTGAACAATTATTATTTCGAAATATTTTATATACACTTCAGAGATGCGGTCTCTAGAACAATAGTACGTGAAAAAATTAACGGGAATCCATGTTTTACACACAGTAAAAGCCTTATAGAATAATATTAATAATATATGTTTAATTAAATGCTTACAAACTCTATTTTTAAATAATATTTAAATAATATTTCCGTAAATTTTCAATGAATCGATCTGAAAATTTACAGAAATCTTCCTTCAACAGTGAGGAACAAATGTCTCACTGGAAATTGTTTCAAATCTGAAATTTCCTCGATACTTTTTGTTAACGAAACTAAAAAAAAGAGATTACTGACCAGTCTCAATTTGCAATTAAATATTATTAAATAAATAGGCAATTTTCAACTTCTTTGTTGTTTTGTGGGCATCGCTAGACTACACTGCATGCGTATACCAAATTTTAATCCATTTCAACAAAATTTGGCCAAGTTACGACGATTTATATTTTAAAATCTTATTAAATTTGAAGATAAAAATTTTTAAGTTTTTAATTTTTATTATTAAAAATAAGCATCGAATAAAAAAACTGCAAATAGAAAAAAGTTTCGTCTCGTCATTCTCTACAAATGTATATTTTTTTAAAATTAATTTCGCGACTTTCAAAATTGACATGCTCTGAGACGTTTGGACAATACTTTTACGCGTTTTCGAGCTCTGGGCGAATTTTTTGATGCGCGTCCTCAATTTATGATTCCATTAAAAAAAATAATGATTACATTGAAATCAACATTGAAATTAATATTTAATTGGAAATACCTTGAAATGTGAATTGTGCTTACATACATAAGATATTTCTAAATTTTATAATTTTTGTTTGAAACTTTTTTTCGTATTTACTATAATTTTCGTGAAATCTTAATGCACTATTTAAAATAGGACACTGTATATTAATATCTTTATATTTATATGTATAGGCATATATATTTTTTTCTGTTATTTATATAAAAAATAGATACTTTGTAGTTTTATCTGAATTTTTTCTTGATAATCTTTTTCAATTATAAAAAGTTAAATTTTAATAAAATAATTTTCAACATACTATTCTATACGTTGAATATATTCAAGCGAGTATGTAAATATAATTTTTAAATTTTCTTTTATTTGGTTTTTGGTACAGGAAATACGAAATTAGAGAAATTGTCTACCAGTACTCTTCGACGTGCGGGATTGTGCGAAGACCACTTTCCTGAAGAATCATTTTCAATTACAAGAGGATTAAAACGTGATGCAGTGCCGATTCCGTTCAAATCTCATAATATTAATGTAAGTAATAAAAGTAATATTTTGATTCCTTTTTGTTCTCACAATATTAATGAGGACAATATACAAAAAAGAAAATGCATGGAAATGGAGCAAGTTCTTCATTTACAAAAAGCTAAAAAACAAGTGCCTGATATAGAAGTAGAGAATATAGCATCAACATCTACTTCTACTTTTATTAATGAAAATATAATAGATGAATATGCAGTTACAGAACAACGTTCACTGCAATGCTATCGACCAAAACATTTACATTTTAATGCATCTATTGAAGAAGAAGATGTTACAGAATGGATGCATCTAGAGCCATTTGTGCCACAAAGAATCCCATCGCCTCTTTCATTTAATAAAAATATAGAAAGCACTAAAAGTAATACAGAAACTAATAGTACAAAAACTAGTACAAAATCTAGTAGTACAAAAACTAGTAATGCAGAAGATAAAAGAACAATTCGTCAGCTAAATAGAACAGTTAAATCTCTAAAATCTGAAAATATTCGATTGCGAAAGCAAATAAGAGATTTAAAATATCGCATACGTCGTATTCCGAAAATACGTAAAATGCCAAATAAAGAAAAACAAAAGAAAAAAGTATTTAAAAAATTGATAAATGAACAAGATTTACATCCCGTAGCGAAAGCTATGATAAATTTGCAGCTGCACATACCTAATGCAGCATATACGGAAGAAGAGAAAAATCTGTCGAGGCAATTATATTATTATTCAGCTGCTGCTTTCTGTCGTTTAAGAAAAGCAGGTTGTAATTTTCCTGGACAGCGAACCATCAGAAGATGGCTGGAAGAATATGATGTACGACCAGGATTTTGTGACTTTATATTTGAAAAATTGAAAGAAAAGATTTCTCATTTATCAATGGAGGAAAGAGTGTGCGCTTTAAAATGGGATGAAATGGCAATAAAACCTTATGAGGAATATTCGCGAAAACTAGATGAAATAGAAGGTCTTGTTGATCTTGGACCTCTAGGAAAAAAATCAGAAAGATCGAAATGCGTATTTGTCTTTTGCTTAGACAGTTTAAATGCGCGTCATCCATGGCGACAGCCTTTAGCATATTTCCTCCCGGGAAAATGCATGAAAGCAGAAGAAATAATTATATTGTTAAAAGAATGTTTAGATAGGTTGAGTGCAACGGGTGCCGATGTGCAACTTGTAACATGTGATCAAGGCACATGTAATCAAAGCGCTTATACTCAACTCGAAATTAATGCACAGAAGCCATTTTTTATATATAATGGAAAAAGATATAATGCATCTTTTGATTTTCCTCATTTGGTTAAAAGATTGGCAAGTTTCTTTAGAACACATGGAAACATTTATTGCGATGGAAAAATAATCGCATCATATTCAGATTTTGAAATGACATGGTCTATTGACAATACCACAAAAGGAGGTTCAAATTTACTGTCTCACATAACGGAAGCACATATTCGTCCAAATACTTTCGAAGCGATGAATGTTAAAAGAGCTTTCCAGTTATTTAGTTATACTTTTGCAGCTGCAATAAAAACAGCCGGCCACGAAAAAGAGTTAAATACAAATACGTGGGAAGCAACAGCTGATTTTGCAAAGCGTATGAATAATATTATTGATGCTTGCAACGCTTACAGTCTTAATATTACATTTGGCGGTAAGCGACCATTATCCTCAAAAAATCCGGATATCGAAAATCTGTTAACAGATTTTATCGAATGGTGCTCAAGATGGTCAAAATCAGCGAATAGCATAGTTCAAATTCCTTGTTTTAAAGGTTTTGTTTTAACTGTACGAGCTATTCTTGAAACTTATAAAATACTTGCAAATCGATATGAAGGATTTGAACTTGCGACAGGATTGTGTAATCAAGATTCTGTCGAACATTTGTTTTCCAAATTAAGACAACGTGGAGGTTTTAATCCTAATCCAACCGCAAGAATGATCCGATTATCTATCAGGCATATACTTTCTACGGGATATATTCAAAGCAGCGACAAGGGTAATGTTCAATGTGTAGAAAGTGAAACTCTTATTAATGAACCAAGTGAACTCGTTAAGACGATAGAAAAAGTCATGAATACGAGCAATGCGTCTATAGAATATGATATTGAAAATGAAAACGAATTGCTTGATGAAGACACAAAACTTCTTCTGGAAGAATATGATATAGAAGAAATTGAAAATATAAATCCGATTAATAGCAGTTATGATGAAAATGCTATCGCATTTTTTGCCGGATTTGTGGCACGGCAAAGTATTACTAAAAGTAGTTGCGACGACTGCCGCAACACTATGATGAAAACACCAATGGATGAATCTACAGCAAATGAAAAATACATTGAATTTCGTGAATATCCAAATACGGATGAAGATGCTCCAACGGTGACAAAATTAGTACGACCAACAACTCTATTTACAAATATTATAAAAACGCAATTAATGGCATTTAATGGTACATGGCAACACTATTGGGCATCCATAAAAATTCTTGAGAAGATAGTGACGGAATGTGTATTTGCAACAAACAAAATACATCCTGAATGGTTTGACAAAGATAAAGAATGTTATAATCATCGGATGCAAGCATTAAAATATATGATTGTTGTAAAAATATATTCCCGTACAAGATATAATAATCGTGATGCAAAAGTAGCTAGTGCACCGTCCAAAAAAGTTAAAAGATTTATAAACAAATGAAGCAAAACGTGAATAGATCATCTTGAGCACCATCATTAAAGTATAAACAAGAAGAAAATTATATATACAGAAATAAGAAATAAATAAAGGGAAAAAAAGAATAAGAAATATAAAGTAAGATGAAAGGCAGAAAATAATAGTACATATTTTTAAAAATAAAGCTAAGCGAAAAGAAAAAAAGTAAGGAAAAGATAAGTCAAGGAAAAGAAAATAAGGAAATAATAATAAATAAAATAATAGTATTAATAAATAAAATAGTATTAACTAATAGAAATGAATTAAATAATATTACATAAAACGTAAAAATTATCTTAAAAAAAAAAATAAAATATACATATTTGAACAAATACTTTCTTTTATCTTTTTATTATTATATGTAATCTTGCACAATTATGTCATTGTGGAAAGAAAAACCAGTCATAATATTGCATTCATAAAAAGTATTTATAAATCATGTTACACTTTGCAGTATTTTTTGTAATGAGAAATATAAGCATGATTTTTTTAATTTTTTGGAAGATTGCAATCACAGTTGAAATAATTACATAAATCATAAACTAGCAGGTTTTATCACGGAAAAAATAAGTGGTTTTAATGTGATCATGCTAAGAAATTATAAAATCATGCATTTTATTCTCAATGACATAATACGAGATATATATATATAATAATAAAGTTAAAAAGATATGATAACACAATCGGAATAAATATATAGTGTATGTATTTTATGTTGGTATACGGTATTCTACAATTATAGGGCAAGGTATACATATGTGAATACCGTGAATAACACACGTAATATATACAAATATATATTACAATAAAAAGTGATTTTAACAAATCACTTATAAAATAATAAGACGTCGCGCAATAAAAATGGATAAAAACGACGTCAAAATATATAACTGATTTTTTTCAGTTCTTTATAGAAAATCTATATTATATAGATTTCCCGTGATAAGACTTGCTAGTTTGAGATTTATGTAATTGTTTCAACTGTGATTGCAATCTTTGCGTCATGTTCATATAAATGCCAACTAAAATATGTACACACATTTATAAACCTTTAGTACAATATTATTAATGTAACATGCGTTCTACGTTAACAGAAATTTTATTAAATAGAAAGTTAATAACTTGAAAAATAAAGCATTATTTCTCCGGACTTACGTTTATAAGATTTTTTTCATTCTTGCAGCTTATATATATTACTCTTTTATAAACAAGGAATATAATAAAATGTGGTATAATAGGGCTACAGGCGAAGATCCACTTAAAAAAAAATCTAACGCGCTATTAGTGGCACCTCATAGGTAGCGTGGAAGACCACTATTAGTTATTATTACTAATTAATTATTCGTATATCTTTCTTATCAGTTATTCATAAATTTCACATATTCTTCTTTAAATATATTCATGTATTTCTGTTGAAATATAATCACATTTATAAATTATGTATCATTATGTACCATGAATAAAAAAATAGTAAAAAAAAGCAAAAAAGAAACTATATAAATCTCTTTGACTTATTTCTTGTTAAATAACCAAATCTGAAGGTATATAATGATGTACTATAAACTTGAAAAAAAACCAGGTACTACTCAGTTTCGAAACCTGATCTGCGTTGTGATAGTCCGAACGTTTTCCGTTGAGCCACTGCGCATTATTGAAAGTAGCGTCGATGCTATCGGTACTTGTGTTACATTTGCATAAGAGGCTGTGAATTTCTTTTTACATTGAAATAATTATTTGGATCACTCTTTACGATTAATACTTTTTTTTTTGAAGGATCGAGAAAGGAAAAACAATTTCTAATGCGGATATCGTATATTATATATAAAATTATCTACATTTTATTGTACATAGCATGTACTAAATATTAGAAAAATATTACAAAAAGCGTTTTTTTAATATAAAAAATGTTTTATAATTATTTAATCAAAAACTGATTTGTTATTGTTAATAGAAAATTAAAAATAATTTTACAATTCTGCAATAAAAGCTTATTAAACATTATTTTCATATTAATATTATTTTAACATTATTTTAATTCATTAATTTCATTATATAGAGTTGGAAAAAAATGCGAAAAAAGGAAAAAAAAGTTGCAATAAGCAGGTCTCGAACACGAGATCTTTAATATTTAAGCGACTCGCCTTACTCAATTAAGAAACGCTTGATTTTTTGTTGTATGTACGCTACTATTGACCGAACAGTCGAACGCACGGTAAGGACGCGCGACGTAAACAGACGTGACTTTTTTACCGGTGCGGTAAATGTACGTGGCTATTTAGTTCCTAACCCGGCCAAAAATGTACGTGCGTCACTAGCGTACGGCCTAGAGAAAGTGTCGTACGGAAATCGGCAGCGTGGCCTCTCTCAGGTTTCTCTCTGGTAAAAAGTAAAGTGAAAAATAGATAGTGAAAAATAGAATAATTCATGTTCTTTACAAATCATCATGTTCTTTACAAATTATCGGATATGTTAGAGATGAAAAAAAAGTAAGTCTTGAATTTGTGCAAAATTTAGTAAGTGACGGCGATAAACGAAAGTTAAGTTATTAGCGGCGACGATAGTGAAAAATAGCGACTTAAGAAATGAGGTAAGCAAAGAAGTATTCAATTTTATAGTTTATTATTGTATTTTATTATTTTAATATCTTCTTTTATATACAGGATATAAAAATGGTTTCTTTTATATACAAGAAAATGGTTGCGTGGCAAGAAATAATGCAGTAAGTAATATTGATTGCTTACTGCATACTATCTTGTTTCACAGCATTTTCATCCTGTATGTATTACATTTTATTTCGTTTAATAATAGTACTTTATATTATAATTATGTGCACTTTGGAATCGCTGAAAGAAGATAACACAGAAAAGATTCAAGATGGTGTATCATCCTAAAACACCAAACTTGCATTTGTAATGGGCCATCTTTGAGAAAGATCAGGATAACTTTGAGAAAGCTGCCACTATATATATATATTAGAGAATATTGATAACGTACTACCACATATGATATATACATAATAACAAGAAACAATGCGGTAAGTAATGTTGATTGTTTACTGCATTTTATCTTGTCTCTCAGCATTTTCACCCTTTATGCATTATATTTCATTTTGATTTTAAAATATTTAATAATAGTATTTTATATTATTAAAATTGTGCTATATGATAAGAATGATTTTTATTTTTTGTAGTTTGGAATTGCTGAAAGGAAATAATACAGAAAAGATTCGAGATGTATATTCGAGATGGTGTATCATTCTATAAATACTATATAGGATATGAAAATGGTTGTGTAGCAAGAAACAATGCGATAAGTAATGATGATTGCTTACTGCATTCTATCTTGTCTCTCAGCATCTTCATCCCTTATGCATTACATTTCATTTTAAAATATTTAATAATAGTATTTTATAATTCAAAAAGTATAATTAAAATTGTGAGGTAAGCAAAGAAGTATTCAATTTTATAATTTATTATTTTATTATTTTAATATCTTCTTTTATTTACAGGACATAAAAATGGTTTATTTTATATACAAGATATGAAAATAGTTGTGTAGCAAGAAATAATGCAGTAAGTAATGTTGATTGCTTACTGCATGCTATCTTGTCTCTCAGCATTTTCATCCTGTATGTATTACATTTCATTTTGTTTAATAATAGTACTTTATGTTATAGTTATGTGCACTATTTGGTTTGGAATCGCTGAAAGAAGATAACACAGAAAAGATTCGAGATGTTGTATCATCCTAAAAAACCAAACTTGCATTTGCAATGGACCATCTTTGAGAAAGATGATACACCATCTCGAATATTTTCTGTGTTATCTTCTTTCAGTGATTCTGCTACAAAATATGCTATTTTAAAAATTAGCAGCGCTAAGTCTTTTAAATTTTTTATTTTTATATTAATTTTTAATTTTTATATACATTTTTATATTTTTCCATTAATTTTTAATTTTTATTTTTTGTAAATAATTTTTAATTTTATATTTTTACATTATTTGTTTTTCTTTTTTAAATTAAACTTTCAAACTATACTATATTATATTATATTTTTTTTTATATATTTTATTTCAAAAAGTTTTATTAAGTTGGGGCAATACCATAATTTTTTTTTAATTAAAACAATTATGTATAATTTTTTGTTAAAATATTAAATTTTTATTTTTAAATAGCATAATTTCTCGATATCAGTATTTTAGTAGGATATAATTTAAAAAATTAAAATTATTTTTTACATTATTTTGTATCATTTTTTATTAAAATATTTTTTTAAATTTTTATTTTTAAGAATTAAATTTTAATTCGCTGTGTTAGCATAACAGCCGCTAGCCTCGGGGAAGAAAAACTAGGTGTAGTGGTCCCCGGGGTGGGTGGATCCCAATCACCACGACACAGCGCGTCCTCAGGTTGCGGATGGAGGAACGGCCTCGCTATCCCGGTTAGGGATAGAGGCTAGCTGCGAATAAATTGAATAAGCAGTCGCGGATTGGAAAGCCGATTGGAAAGGGCCCTCCTGTTTGGGGGTTGGGCGTATGTTTGATAAGCTCACACCGTAAAACGACTTTATCTAGAAACAATCAAAACTCGTCATGGATTCTTCTGGGGTAAAATTTTCCGGAGGTAAACTAGTCCCCCGTTCGGATCTCCGGGTGGGGACTACCTCGGGGAACTCATGTCGCATAAAGTCAAAAAACGGGAGGGATATCAAAGTGGGTACGTGGAACGTCCAAAGTCTGTACAGACCTGAGGCGTTCCAATCGATGGTCGGGGAGGTCGAAAAGTACGGGATAGAAGTCGCGTTGCAAGAAACTAGATGGACCGGGGAGAGTTCACTTAACGCGGGTTCGTATACATTTCACTATGGAGGGTCGGAGACCCATAGTTGTGGCGTCGGTTTCATGATCAATAGGAAAATTTTGTCGACGGTAAAAAACGTTAAATTTATAAACGAAAGACTGGGATTGCTCGTTGTGCAGGGCCGATGGTACAAGATCGCGATAATCAATGTGCACGCGCCGACGGAAGATAAAGATGACGAAATTAAAGACGGGTTCTACGAGGAACTCGAGCACCTAGTGGACCAATTGCCGAGCGATTACATGAAATTAGTCTTAGGGGATTTTAACGCAGAAATCGGTAAAGAGGATTTTTTTAGACCAACGATTGGGCTCGAAAGCTTGCACGAGGAAAGTAATGATAACGGAGTAAGGGTAATTAACTTTGCAACCGGCAAAAATCTTATCGTTAAAAGCACATATTTTTAGACATAAAAATATCCATAAACAAACTTGGATTTCCCCGGATGGAAATACGCGTAACCAAATTGATCATGTTCTTGGAGATAAACAGCGACACACGAACGTACTCGATGTTAGGTCATATAGGGGGGCGGATTGCGACTCGGATCACATTTTGGTAATTGCTAAAATCAGGGAACGTCTTTCGTTAAACAAAACTAACGGGAGGTTAATTGGCACTAAACGTCTAAATGTGCAAAACCTTACCGAGGGAGAGAACGGGTTAAAATACGCGGTCGAAGTAACGAATAAATTCGCGGCTTTAAAGGAAATAAAAGAATCGGATGAGAATGCGGTTGACAAATAATGGGAAAACGTACGAGATGCGATAGTAAAATCGGCGGAAGCCACGGTCGGTTTTTGTAAAAGGCACAAAAACAAACCGTGGTTT
The DNA here is from genome assembly GCA_901521435.1 of Crematogaster levior. Taxonomy (NCBI): domain Eukaryota; kingdom Metazoa; phylum Arthropoda; class Insecta; order Hymenoptera; family Formicidae; genus Crematogaster; species Crematogaster levior. The sequence goes on from CABEGB010001223.1 coordinate 133,496, forward strand.
GACGAAGAATGCGTAAAAATTGCTAAAGTACGAAACGAAGCGCGTATCGCATGGTTGACTCAAAATACGGTTGAAACTCGGAACCAGTTTCTTAATATTAGGCAAGCGGCTCATAATATGTTTAAAAATAGGAAGCGTCAATACCTAAAAAGTAAAATCGAAGAAATAGAGGAAAATTGTCAAAGCAGTAACGTCCGCGGTATGTATATGGGTATAAATAATTTTAGAAAGGGATCCCAAGCTAGGACGGAAATGGTGAAAGATGAGAACGATAATTTAATTACGGATTCAACGGGAGTACTAAATACTTGGAAAAATTATTTTGATCAGTTATTGAATGGTGAATATGAAAGCGACCGGGAAATAGAGAATGCTGAGATTAACACGGCGGAACCTATGATTAACGAACCGTCTATTTCAGAAATAAAAAGCGCGATTAAAAGATTAAAGAATCATAAGGCACCGGGTATCGACCTGATCCCGGCGGAATTATTGAAATGGGGAGGTAGTAGGTTAATAGAAGAAATTCAGAAATTAATTGTCCTAATTTGGAATAAAGAAGCATTGCCGGAACAATGGAAAGAGTCAATCATAATCCCGATTTTCAAAAAGGGTGACAAAATGAGTTGTAATAATTATCGGGGCATCTCACTTTTACCTACATGTTATAAAATTTTGTCAAATATTTTATTGACGAGGCTTGTACCATATGCAGAGGAGATATGTGGGGATCATCAATGCGGCTTTAGGAGAAATAGATCGACTACAGACCAAATCTTTACTATTCGGCAAATCTTGGAGAAAAAATGGGAATTTGATCAACCGGTGTATCAACTTTTTATTGATTTCAAAAAAGCGTATGATTCGGGATGGGGGGTCTTATTAACACCAACATTTGAAATCAAATTGATTTTAAGTTGGTGATTGTGGTTGCGTTTAAAAAGGGCGACAGTGTCGACGCGCAACTTATGTTTAATTGTGTACTGCGATTTCGCAGATTATTGATTGGCCAAAAAGATCTTGGTGCGACCGTAAAAAGGCGAATTAAAGTTTAATTCTTACTATTTAGTAATACGCGGTCATGATTGTATTGATTGTTTATTGTTTTTATTTTTACTTACAAGGAGAACACCAGGATTTGTCACCTCCGATTTGGCTGAATTTTATATATGTTATAGTTCAGCCCTCCCACTAAATCGTAGTAAAAGGATACGATGCACCTCTCAAGCATTCGTGAGAAAAACGCGTTCAGAGATTCAAAGATTTCTATGTTGGTAATGTACCGAACGGTAAGTGTAGTTTGTCAAGCAGCGGCGTGGTGTAGTGAGTAAGGCGTCGGACTAGAATGCATGTTGCTGGTTCGAATCTTACTTTTATAATTTTTTTTTTTTTATTGTATTATATTGTATATGTTTTATTTTTAATATTTAATTCTAAAAATTAATGTATTAAACAATTTTACAAAATTTAAAAATATAATTTATATTTTTATACGTTGCGTTTCTTAAAATTAAAATTTAATTAACACACATACATATTTATTATTAATTGTAAATTGTCATGCAATTTATATTGTTGCGCCCGCGCCCGGTCACCCGGTACGCGGGGAAATTGCGTACCGGAGGATGTTTCCTGTTCCCTGGCGACGCCTGTTTACGCGTTGCCAGGCGCGTTGTTATGTTGTTGTTGTTGACGGAGCTGTCAATTCTACGGACGCTTGTATCTTCGATGAATTAATAAATCGTTCGCTTTCTTTATTTAACGAGTTGTTTCTTTTCGCGAGTGAGTCGCGGTACCGTGAGTGAGTGAGAAACGGAAGCGTGCGCGGAGTCGCAACATTTTGGGGGCTCGTCTGAGTTTCGGACGGACAACGAGCTTCTGTGACTGCGTGATTGCGAGGAAGATGGCGACAGCGCACTCTCCGGCGAACACTCGCTTCCGAGCCGCGGTGACGGCTGCGACGGAGCCGAGTCTTCTCGAGGCCGTCCTCCAGGAGCTCCGACAGCTCCGCGAGGAGCGCCGTCAGGAGCAGACGCAGTTCCAGCGGTTCCGAGACGACGTGGAAGCGCTCTTCAGGGAACACGACGCGGCTTTCTCGCGCCTCGAGGAGCAGCTTACCACCAACCAGCTAAGTCTTTCCAAGTTCAGAGATGCTAACCCTTGCGAGGGCGATAACGCGGGGCGAGCGGAGGCGGGTTGCGTTCAGGCGAGCGAGAGCGAAGACGCGGGGCGAGCGGACGCGGGTTGCGTTCTAGCGAGCGAGAGCGGGGACGCGGGGCGAGCGGACGTGGGTTACGTTTTGACGAGCGGGAGCGGAGGCGCGAGACACGCGGATGCGGAGCGAGTTCCGGCGTGCGAGAGCAGCGAGCGTTCCGGTTTAAAGATAAAACCCGATACTTTTGACGGGTCGGCTTCGCTGCGAGAGTTTCTCGTACAGTTTGATTTGGTCGCGCGCGCGAATCGTTGGGGCGAGTCTATGAAGGCGATCACCCTCGCGTCGAGCTTGCGGGGGAAGGCGAGCTCGGTCCTTGAATTCGTTCAGGACCTTGAAAATTTGGAATACGTCGAGCTAAAGTCCCGTCTCGAGCTGCGTTTCGGAGAGACTCTTTCGGCGCAAACTTACTATATGCAGTTTGCGAGCCGGAGGCAGAGGGACGGGCAGGATTTTGCCGCGTTTGGGGGGGAATTAGAAAGACTCGCTCGTCTGGCCTACCCCGAGTGCCCATACGCGGTGCGCGAGAAAATTGCGTGCGCGCAGTTTGTTTCGGCGCTCTCCGACAGCCATGTGAGGAGAACTTTCCAGCTCGAGGGAATCTCCTGTCTGAGGGCAGCAATCGAACGTGCAAAGGCCATTAAGACTATTTTAGGGGAGGGCCGCGAGAACTCGTTTCAGCGGAGGCCGTTTACAAATTTTGTTAAGGAAAATTCGTCCGAAGGAGGGGCGAAGGGTTTCCCTGCGGAAAAGGAAGGGAAGGGTGAGAGCCGAGGGAACAGACGCTCTGAGATTGGGGAAGGTCCCGGAGAGTGCTGGTCCTGCGGAAAAAGTGGGCATTTCCGTGCGGAGTGCCCATCGAAGGAAGGAAACCGAGTCTAGTTGGACTTGAACCCGTCGGAAAAGTTATGTTTTATGTTCTTATGTTTCCGAGTTACTGCGTTTTTTTTTGTTCTCTTTTAGGAAAGGAAGGTTCGAGCCTCAAAGCTGAGTGGGACCGGCTGGGGACCTGGAGCTGGAGCTGACCTTCCTTCCTGCCTTTGGTTCCTGTTGTACTGTTCTTTTTCCGGAAAAGAAGACTGCCTCGCCCACGGTTTTTACCCTGTGGTTTTTCCGTGGGACTCAGGGCGAATGCCGAGGCAGGGACTTGGGGAGTCCTGCGGGACGTTGGTGCCACAGGGCGAAAGTCACCCCCCTTGTCCGAAGAACGAAGACTCAAGAGTCAAGACTCAAGAGTCAAGACGCAAGAGACAGGACTCAAGCATCGAGAGGGATATGGGCGGCGGTAAAGAGGATTCCGCGGCTTCCCCCTGGGAGCCGGTTGGGGGCCAACTCGATACCCGTGAGGAGGGTTGAGCCACCCTGGAGCCGGTTGGGAGAAGGTCGCGAGGCTGCGTCTCCCTGGAGCCGGTTGGGGGTCTACTTGGAGTAGTACCACCCTGGAGCCGGTTGGGAGAGAAGAAACTTCTTCTGCCCCTCAAGGATTGTCGGGGGCGACAATCTGAGAAGAAGGGGGGCAGTGTTGCGCCCGCGCCCGGTCACCCGGTACGCGGGAAAATTGCGTACCGGAGGATGTTTCCTGTTTCCTGGCGACACCTGTTTACGCGTTGCCAGGCGCGTTGTTATGTTGTTGTTGTTGACGGAGCTGTCAATTCTACGGACGCTTGTATCTTCGATGAATTAATAAATCGTTCGCTTTCTTTATTTAACGAGTTGTTTCTTTTCGCGAGTGAGTCGCGGTACCGTGAGTGAGTGAGAAACGGAAGCGTGCGCGGAGTCGCAACAATATAAAATTTTTTTGTATAATAAGAGGAAAAAAAGAAGAGAAGGATAAGAAAATTTGAATCTTTTATTATGTTTGCAACTATATTTTATTTTGTTCACAATAAGCAAAATCTATTCATTATCAGAATCAGAAACATCAGAATTACATATGTTGGGATGATATTTATCATAGAAACACGAGAATAAAATATAAATTTAAATTTTAAGAATAAAATATAATTTTAAATAGGGGGAATACCTACCTAGAAAGTTCGAAAAAATCGATTTTTCAATTTTTGCATTTTCTTAAAGCTTGAGATCTTAAGAATGTCTGGTGAAAATTTCAAGTAAAAATTCGAAAAAATAACAAAGTTATAGCTGGTAGAGTGGCATCCCTTTGTTGAGTACGCGTCGCGCCAAACAGTGGTCGGATCACGCGCAGATAGCTGCCAGTCGGGCCCTTTCCGTATCACGTTTAGATTTGTTTCTATTATGTTTGTGAAGAGTGTTCGGGTCTTTTATTCTTTTCATTAACGTATATTTCCTATCTGCCTGGTGATCTACGAGAAATTTGTGGAGTATCGTCAGTAGCTTGTCCGCGTAACCGTGCGTTGTATCGATAGTTTTCGTTTTGGAATAAAACATTCGGGGAAAAAATGGATAAGAAAAAAGGTTCTCGAGACTTTCGTAAATCAGAGAATTTTCGGAAAAATCGCATGAGAAAAAAATTACGGCCTGCAAATCGATACGAAGCAGAAAGAGCGGAATTGGACGCCAGTACCAGTGCCAAAAAATTAAAGACTGCACAAGACATTCCAGTGCCAGAAGAATCAAGCATCGGATATCGAATTTTGAACTTCTTTACGGTGTTTTCTGCCTTGTCAGAATGCGTGAAGTGTAAAACGTGTGGAGGTGATGTGAAATTTGCAGCAGAAAGCATCCGAGGGCTGGGATTCAAAATTTTAGTTTCGTGTCCGTCGTGTAAGCCGACTTCAATACCTTCGTGTCCTTACATAAAAACAGCTTACGAAATAAATCAAAGATTCCATTTTGCAATGCGTTTATTGGGGATTGGTTTGAATGGAGCAATGAAATTTTGTGGAATTATGGATTTGCCACCGCCGGTTCAACAGTCGACGTACGATATAATAGTGAAGAACATTCATGCTGCTGCTTCAAGTGTTTGTGATCTGTTAAAACAAGCTATCAAAGAAGAACAAGAAGAAATAAAGAAATATAATCCCAGTAGTAATGATAAAGAACTGACTGTTTCAGGTGACGGCACCTGGCGAAAACGCGGGTTTACTTCTTTGTTCAGAGTTGTGGCTTTGATTGGTCACTTCACAGGGAAAGTTGTAGATTTTATTGTGAAGTCTAGTTTTTGCTCTTCATGTACGTACTGGAGTAAGCACATCAATACCGAACAGTACAATGAATGGAAAGCTACGCACGAAGAGAATTGCAAGTCGAATCATAAAGCCTCTTCAGGCAAGATGGAAGTCGACGGCATGAAGGACTTATTTTCAAGATCTATTGAAAAACATGAAGTGAAATATGTTAACTACATCGGTGATGGCGATTCGAAAACGTATACTGGAATAATAAATTCGAAACCGTACGGGGATGACTGTGAAATTACAAAAAAAGAGTGCGTAGGTCATGTCCAAAAGCGCATGGGAACACGCCTTCGCGAATGTAAAAAAAAAAAATCTTGGTATCGGTGAAAAAAACAAATTGACTGCTAAGTTGATAGACAAACTAACCGTCTACTATGGCTTAGCTATTCGAAGACATAGTGATTGTAAGGACGAAATGAAAAAAGCAATATGGGCAACTTATTACCACTACAGCTCAACAGATGACAACCCTCAACATGGATATTGCCCTGAAGGCGCCGAATCGTGGTGCAAGTGGCAAAAAGCAAAAGCTGCAGGAACCCTCAGTGATTTTAAACATGACTATTCGGCGTTACCAGAAATTGTGTTGAAAGCCATTAGACCGATCTATCAAGATCTAAGTGCGGACAAATTATTGGAGCGCTGTGTTGGTGGTTATACACAGAACAGTAACGAAAGTTACAATCAATTAATCTGGAAGATTGCTCCAAAAATAACACACAGCGGGGCCACAATTGTCGAGATTGCTGCATTATTAGCAACTTGTACATTCAACAATGGAGTCAGATCACTGCTACAAGTAATGAATACAGATGAAAGGGAGTGGTCACCGCGGAGGACCTTTTTTTTGCGGCAGTCGACAGAACCCAAGAATACTCCACCAATATTAAATATTTTTTAATAAAAAAAATTTAACATATTCTTAAAAGTGTGTACTTTCATGTAGAAAAAATACCAATACCATAATTCATATAGGTTTCCTTAAAAAAATTCGCAAAAATTGCCTTTTTTTCACGCTTCTAGGTAGGTATTCCCCCTTAATACATTAATTTTTAGAATTAAATATTAAAAATAAAACATATACAATATAATACAATAAAAAAAAAAAATTATAAAAGTAAGATTTGAACCAGTAACATGCAGCATTCTAATCCGACGCCTTACTCACTACACCATGCCGCTGTTTGACAAACTACATTTACCGTTCGGTACATTACCAACATAGAAATCTTTGAACGCGTTTTTCTCGCGAATGCTTGAGAGGTGCATCGTATCCTTTTACCACGATTTAGTGGGAGGGCTGAACTATAACATATATAAAATTCAGCCAAATCGGAGGGGACAAATCCTGGTGTTCTCCTTGTTAGTACAATTTGTTGATATCATTATTTTTGTAGAATGTATAATTAACCCTCCGGAGTTATACTGGGTAAAATTTACCCGAATCGAAACTAACATTTGTGTGTATCTCCGGAGAGGGGAGAGGGGGGGGTCTGGTTAGTGGCTCGAAAAATCGTTCTTAGGTAGTTGTAGTAGAGGGCCACTAGTGCCGCTTCAGTACCGCTTTGACTGCCGAGTGACGCGCAGTTGAAATTTTTTTTGGTAAATTTTACCCAGTGTAACTCCAGTGCTATAAATTGTGAATTTTTAAAATTAATTGTTTTTGGTAAGTATTGATAATAAATTATATTATAGTTGTTGTTGTTGTGTTTTTATTTTATTGTGTTAAGTAACAGCATCATGGAGACACGTGCACGCGTGAGACGAGCAGCAGAGCTGGCTGCTACTGAGCAAAACATTGACAACTCAGCAGATGATGATTTTGTCGAGGATGAGTGTTTAGACAAGGAAGATAATATTGAAGAGAAAAGCGACAGTTCTTCTGAAGAAGATGAAAGTGAAGAAGAAGCTGAAGAAGGACGAGAAGGGACTGAGTCGACTCCCGCCAAAAGAGGTCGGCCATCATTTTTGAGTTCCAAAAGCGGCTGCAAGTGGTCGCTTGCAACGCCATCAGCGCGGCAAAGTAGATCGTCAGATCTTCACAGTCAATTCGTTCCGTCTCCTAAGGGAAATGCTCTGCAGGTAACGACGCCATTACAGGCTTGGTCTTTATTAGTTGATGACGATATTATAGAAATCATTGTTATGCACACAAACAAAGAAATTGATAAATATATCGAGCGATCAAATAATTCTGTTCCACTAATGAAAAAACATACGAATGCATGCGAAATCAAAGCTTATTTTGGTTTATTGTACTACGCAGGTTTATTTAAGGTAAACACTACGCGTCTCATGGATTTGTGGTCTGTACATTCGTTACCTCTTTTTCGTGCTGTAATGCCTTTGCAACGATTTAAATTACTATCGTTTTGTATAAGATTTGATGACAAAGATACTAGAGTAGAAAGATTACAAAATGATAGATTCGCATGTATTCGACAAGTGTGGGATATGTTTTTATCTAATTGTCAAGAAAATTACACACCTGGAAAAAATATCACTTTAGATGAGCAGTTATTGTCTTTCAGAGGTCGTTGCGGTTTTAAAGTTTATATACCTGCTAAACCTGACAAATACGGTTTAAAAATCGTCTCTGTTAATGATGCAGAGACGCATTACATGTTTGATGCATTACCTTACACAGGAATTGTACCAAAATTACCAGAAGAGTCGGTGCCTTCTTACTATGTTAGAAAATTGTGTACAAGTATATACAATACTAATAGGACTATAACAATGGACAATTGGTTTACGAGCGTACCTATAGTGAAAAAAATGCGTGATGAGTATAGTTTAACGATCGTGGGAACTATACGCAAAAACAAAACTGAGATTCCTGATTGTTTTAAAAGAAGTCCTAAGGATGGCAAAAATTATCAGTTTTGTTACCGTGACGGCATGACGTTACTTTCTTTTAATCCAAAAAAAAACAAAATTGTAATTTTACTATCTTCTTTACATAAACAGAGTATTGTAGAGCAAGGATGCAAGCCCGAGATAGTACTGTTTTATAATACCAATAAAACTGGCACCGATAGTTTTGATAAAAAGTGCCACGACTACACTGTTGTACGTCGGACTAACCGTTGGCCAGTTCGTATGATGTACGGTATTTTAAACCAAGCGGCTGTAAATTCGCATATTTTGTTTTGCTTAAATGAATCGAATGAAATCATGCTTCGACATGAGTACCAACTAAATTTAGCAATGGCTCTTGTAACTCCGTACATGTCGCAACGTTTAACTCAACCAACATTAAGATTGAGTGTTAGACATATGATTGAATCTTTCGTTAATTACGAGGATAGGCCGGAAGAGCAAGATCTGTGTGGGCAATTGGACAGCAATAAATTAGAAAAGCCAAAACGTTGTCAACTGTGCGCACCATCATGCGATAAAAAGAGTAGTGTATTTTGCGTACAGTGTCAAAAGCCAATGTGTAAAGCTCATGTAGCTAAAATATGCGTTTTGTGTGCTGCAGGTGTTACTGATAATTGATAAAAAATGTATTTTTAATACAATGTACTTCTTATAACTTTTATATAGTAAAATAAATTTTTTTTAATAATAAATATATAATTTTATTGTTTTTACCCCATTTATGCTACATATAATCAATGTTAATAATTTTTTTTTTAAACATAAATAAACATTAATTGATTAAAAAATTAGGCTAAAAAAATTTTTTATATTTTTTTTGCAATTAAATCAGCCTAAAAAGACAAATAAACACAAAAAATACGTTTTCGAAAATACCAATTTTCAATCGCAAAAAAAAATCGGAAAAAATTTTTTCTCCTCAAAATGACCTCAAAAACCTTAAAGTACATGTCTTTAGCTTTAAAATGACCACCTATAAAGTTATTTTATATATATTTTTTTAAGAGTTATATTAATTTAAAAAAAAAATCCATTTTTAAAAAAGTATTCTTATATTTTCTAAAATACTTAAAAAAGTATTGCATCGGGAGTAAAATAAACAACAGAATCATATTTTTGAGATTCTGGCAATGAGTTTGAAAAAAAAATACGTCTCAAAAGCTTGTTTTAACGCTGAGTAATAAGCGTTAGAAAATCGCTTCGGTAAAATTCACCCAGTGTAACTCCAATGCTATGTGGCATAAGTGTAACTCCGGAGGGTTAAATAAATTATAGTTTTTTTATGGTTTAAAATAAACCATTTTGTTTAAATTAAAATAACTTATGTGTGTAGATTAAAATCACACTTTTTTGGAAATAGGTTTTTAAATAGTTTTTTAGAGTTAATAATACTATACTATTTTGCAAAGATATCATAAACACGAAACGTCGCGTGCAAAGTAATACAAAGGGTTGCGTTTTCGTCGAATACAAAGCTTTAAGCAAAGCCAGTCCCATCAGCGCCTCTAGCAAAATAGCTCCTCTATCCTCCTTTATGGATAATTTTGGCCTAATACAAGTGAGGGAAAAATTAAAAACTGCCGACATTTCGGCAAACGTCACTCTATACTGCTACCGCGTGAGCACGAGTGACAAAGCGAATAATAAGTCAAGAACACATACACAGCAACCTGCCGGAACGCGACTATGGCGGCTGTCAGACAGCATTCTGGCCTTTATCATTTCGGTCAAGCACGCAAAGAATCATCTGAAGTTGCATAATATGCTGTAGAGTCAAATCCAGTCAATCAGAAGCCTTAATGGGTTCGCTCCCATCTATTCGCGTTACTATGTGAAACCTATTCTCGCATTGTGATGTTGATTATGCCGGTCCTGTAATGTTAAGAGAGGGCAAGCAGCGTAACGCTCGCTACCGCAAAGCGTATATTGCAATCTTCGTGTGTTTTACCAGTCCTGGTCACTTTTTAATCGGGTCTGAATTAAATGGCTTTCCTTATCATGATTTACATAACATCAATGAAAGTCGATTAACGCATTGGCAGAGGGTAGAGCAGATGAGACAACATATTTGGCGTAGATGGAGCACCGAATATCTTCATTCTTTGCAGAAACGAACAAAGTGGAGACTTAGCAAGGGTATCACTCATTTAAAATCGGGACACTTAGTGCTCATAAAGCATGGGAAAAGTCCAAGAACTCCACACCGGTTCTAACGATATCGCGAGTTGCAACTGTCCGAACAGCAAAAATCACCATGATGAGACCATTGTCAAAACTAGCAATATTGCCCATAGACACATAGATGTGAGCTAGCCCTGCGCTTTGAGTTTCTTTAGACATTAAGGGGGGAAATCCCTGTAAATGACGGTTTTTTCAATAATTTTTTACGAAAAATTGAAAGCATTTATTGTCATTCGGAAAATTGCATGATATTATTGACATTGAAAAGTATTTAGAAAAAATTTTTTTGTGGGTAAAAAAAACAAAATGGCGGCGCTACAGTTCATCAAAGTTGACTCCTCGGGTTTGCGCCGTGCAACGCCCAGGTCCTTGTAATGATCTGTAATCAACGGGTAAAATTTTTTTCATTAAAATATGTTATTCTGCTTTGCATGAACCTAAATTTAGCAAAAAAAAGCGAAAAATAAAAATTATAGGCCAAAAAAACGAAAGAAACACCTTTTTCTGCATAAACAAATTGTTAAAAACAATATTTATTATAACAATTAAATTGAAATTTTAGGTTCATGCAAAGGCCAATGAGATAAGGAATATCTGTACAAAATTTGAAGTCGATCGCTTCATTACTTTTTGAGTTACATTGCACGGCGCGGAAAAAAACGCGTTTTGAGAAAAACGCGTTTAAAGTTTTCGTTCGTGAAAAGTAAAGTTTATAGTGATTTATGCTTACTTAAACTTAGTCTGCGATGCCAGGACCATACAGCAAGCCTTCCATTTAAAAAAAACCATCCATTTCAGCTGTTTTTTTCTCTTTCTGAGCAGTTCTGGCCTCTTTAGATGAATTTAATGAGCGTCTGTTTTGCCTCGTCACTCGATGCGCGTCGTACTCGTCTGCGAAAATTTGACATTCTCGGCCGATTGGAAGTTGTAGATCGTTCATGACTCTAAGTATAAATGAATACCCATCATTGAACATTCCTCCAGCTAAATACGCTGCAATTTGTATGGTTTTTGAGCCACAATGTAAATGCTTGGGAGCTAAACGCCACACAGTCGAATTGAAGGACTCGTTAGCGTTTTGAGTAAAACCGCCAACACAACGCTCCAGTAAATCGTCTCGTGACAGATCTTCGTAAATCGGAAGTATACTTTTTTGTACATCAGGGTGTAGAGGAGTTGGATGTTCATACGGCACGTTTTTGCTTTGAGCAACGTTATACGCACACCACGAGTCGACGCCAGTAGGACAAAACTGATGTTGCGGTTTTTCATCGGTCGAAATCAAGTGATAATATGTAGCCATAATTTCTTTCTTCATGTTATCTTTTGATTGTGTATTCCTTCGTATTGCTAAGCCATAATATGTTGTTAATTTTTTAATCAAAGCATCAGTTAATTTACCTTTGCCACCAAGTTTCGCGGTTTTTTTTACATTTCGAAGGCGACTAGGTCTTCTCTCCACTGTTTCGGTGAAAACAATAAACGACCGTTACACAAGCCACATAATTGTCCTCTATTATTCAAAAAGTAAACTAACAAACTTGTTGGGCTCAGAAATGAAACGTATAAGGCCGCGCGCGCGTTTATCTACTTCAGTAGATTTGGAGGGCATCACTTTGGGGACTATATAGAGACTTTTTAGGCTTCCTTTTAAGGCTCCAAACACTGAAAATACATTCTACAGATGGTAAATGAATTTTTAAAGGAAAAAAAAAATGCAAAAAAAATAATTTTTACAGGGATTTCCCCCCTTAAGATTTATGGTCATGTATTCATAATTATTCTTAATTGTAAGTTCATTCGTCCACCAGCATGCGAAATCTGAACTTTTCTGTTACACATTGTGTTTTTCAGTTGCGATAAGGATTCCTTGCGCCCTGCTGCGCCGTTCCTTCGAAAATGCGAACGATTGTTTTATTTGGTTATTGAAAGCGAGTCCTTCAAGGGGGGCGGCGTTGTATGACATAAGTATTTTCCGCGATTCGATTCTATACCTACGCTCGTGTCCTCACTTTATGCGATTTGTCATTACGTTCGTTAGATTCCGTCCCTCCCTTCGATTTTTCCTGATTCCGTATTGTATTATTGCGCCAACAGCGTGTGAGTCACAATAAGCACGACGCATGTTTTGACCGCGAGGCGATAAGAGGATTGTGTGTGATACGTGGCCATCTTGCAGTGGAAGAATAAAGATATTTTAAAGCAGAGAAAACGAGCATTCTTTCTCGACCATGCCCGACCCGAAGAAACTATCTTCCGAGAATCTCTTGCGTGGAAGGCACACACACCACATTATACAGTTGTCGTTGCTGAACTGTTCGTTGCCGTTTGATGTTTGCAAGCCGTTCGTTAGACTCGTTAGAGCCGTTCCTGACTTGATGGTAATTGTGCGCCGAAGTTCGTTTATCACGGTCCCTAACGCTCTCAGGTCTTTCTCAATCACAGTCAGCTTCTCGTCTGACTATCTGTTGATTTTTCACACAATTTTAAGACATTTCTTCATGTACAATTTGTTGACGACGTCGGTATTAGCCTCGGACTGCGCTATGCAGCGAATCTTGCGCGACTTTGCATCGTAGTCCGTAACGACACGGCACATCGCGTATGTAATTTCTCATCAATCCGCTCCAATGATACAAATTGTTGACTGATAGGTTATTTCTCCGTTTGAATAGTTAAATTTTTTGATTGGTAGCATTTTTCGATGCGAGTGATACCGATACTGATTCGTTTTGACGATACGCCAGTTAATTTATAATAAGATCAGCTTTGCAAAGTTTTTAGATGATCGACAGCATCTCGTTGCCGTGAGCGTTGTGGCCAGCTTGGCGCGAACTTTGAGCAATCGCAGGCGATTCACTAGTTCGTTGGAATCGTCTCAATGCACGTAATCAATCGCGTCGTTTGTCGTTTAGCGTCATAACGCAAGGTAATTCTCATCCGGATTTCTTCTTTCCAGGTTTGATCAGCAGTAACGGTGCAATTACGTGTTTTTGTACTTGTATCCCCTGTGTTCCGTAGTTGACCGTGCGTGTTGTGATTGCGCTTATGCGTATTAGTCGTTAGTAGTATGATCTTGTACTTTCATATCGTCTTCCGTGTACTCATCATTATCGGGAATTCTCTTGAAAATAAGTTCGTAAAGACTGGGTGTACCAATGTATCACATGTCGTCAACGAATATGTTATCGCTGTTCCCCACGTCGAACCGTTTGCTACCGAGCATCATTTCATCCTTGTCGAGATAAATTCTGTACACATTATCTATACCACTTTCTTTGTCACCGCGTAGAACAGCCTCGATGTACTTTTGATCAAGCGTACCCAAATAATCGTGCGCTGCTTATTGACCCTCCATCATTTGCATCATCTTGAGCAAATCGTTCGTGGTTTCGAATCCTCGTTCGCGAGAGTATTAGTCGTTATCGGTTGTATGTCTTCGATCATCGCACGCGGTAGAGTTATCAAACGGTGCATTGTCATTTAACTTATGTCGTTTCGGATTCGGATGATTCGATTAATGAATGATCCGACAAAGCTCGTTTCCTTTTTGTTCCTCTTTCCTCTTACTACCATATCGCATTATTCTTGCGTTTCTGGACGGATAACGTTTCAATCTTTATGTTATTGTCACGCAATACCGGTTCTTTTATCGTATGCAGACTAGAATTGTCGACGACTTTTTGCAGTGACTCGATGATTGGCCCAAGGTCTCTTCGCCGCGATATCATCCTTGATTTTACCGGTCTTTAAAGTGCGATATTTCTTGCGAATCGATTTGCTTGTTTTTTCAATCTCCTTCGCAATCTTTTTGGGCTCACGAATATCATTCCCCATGAATATCTTTCCCAACCATGTTGAAAAAAGGAATCATTTCATTCCAACAAGGTATCGACGCTAACCACTATCGCAAACACGTTAAGGTACTACCCCAAATGTATTTTTCTCACGATTTTTTCCAAATTTCCATAACAATCAACTTCAGATTATTATCTTTAAATCTAGCCTATCACGAATCAAACCATTTATATGTTATCGGAGATAATTAAATTTGAAATTTGCACTTTTGACGGTTTTTATACCCAATCCATGCTGAATCCTATTTTTTATTTTAACGTCTGAATTTTTTACAATTTTTTCAAAAAAAAAAACGTAACCTAGGAGAAGAATATGTAATAGTCGTTATGAAAAAAAATAAAAATTTTTGTTTGCTTGATAAAAGAGATATAGCTCTCAGTATAACTTAGTTTTTATTGATCGTCGTTTTATAGAACGCGTGGTGAAGTAACGAAACATAGCATCAGCGTAGACGACGCTTGACATGTCATTTGAAACGATCTTTTGTTTGGAGCGTTCGAGATAAATAAATTAACTGAAAACGGATAATTTTGATTGCTTATCGACTCGTCTGACAAATCATCTGCGTGCTATCGACAGATTTGTTGCTTCTTTGAAATGCAGAAATTGCAACTTTAAAATCGATATCGATTTTAATTTTTTGGCCCTAAATTAAATGAAGAATTTATTGCGAAAAATATTTTCTCTCAGCCAAGATTCGAACCTGGAACTCCCCCATTCCATGTGAGCGTCATATCAATTCGACCACCGAAGCATGTGATAATATTTATCGCAATAACTTGTATCCTGTGAACGTCTTTATTTTGGCAACATATACAGGGTGATACCTAAGGAAAGGCCGGTAACTGATGTCAAACTGGCATGATATATAAAATTGACGTTTATTACAACGTTTCGACCTTTGGTTTAGGTCCTCTTCAAGTATATCTATAAATACGTTATACAGGAATGTAACACTCGTTTAAGATGCAAAATTGTACATATTACATTAATAACTTACTTAATACTCACAATCAGTGCAGTAGGCAATAATACAAAATTTAAAAACGTTGATTTCCACATAAATCGGTTTAGAATATAAATAGAATATAAAAGAAAATCGAATATAAAAGGCGTCTGTTGTTAGTGACAGCGAAGTAAGGACTGAGCCAGATTAAATTTGACAGTGTGACGCAGGGGACAAATTAATAATAAATAAATAAAAGACAAAAGAAAGAAAAAGACAGTAAATATAAGTAGAGAAACCAGGCCAATGTTCTAAAATGTAAGCAATAAATAAGTAAAAGTAATGTCCGTTAAATTCGATTTCCATTTAGGGGTAAATAGATCTAAACTTATAAGATGAAGAATTTATTGCGAAAAATATTACCTCAGCCAGGATTCGAACCTGGAACTCCCCCATTCCGTGCGGGTGTCATATATTTATTATTATTAATTATATAATATCCGTTATATCCATATAATGTCCGTTAATATTAGGTATACAACTTTGCTTCCGCCGTTTTCCTATAGATGGCTTTAGCGGTAAGTGGTGGTCGAAATAAATAGATCATAGACGTCATACAATAAACTTGGGCATCTGTCAACATAACCCCATAGAAACATTAGTCGATTTGTGTTGTTCTGCATCATAAAGCTATTCTCGATTGAAAATGTCAGTTTACGAGCCAAATTCTCGTCATTTGCGGGAGGTTTTAATTTTCTGCTTCAATATGAAGAAATCTGCGGCTGAGACTTATCGAATGCTCTCAAATACTTATGGTGAGGCCGCTATTAGTGAAAGAACGTGTCGTGAGCGGTTTCAACGCTTCAAGAACGGTGATTTTGACGTCGAATATCGGCATAACAGTGGAAGAGAGAAGGTTTTCGAAGATACAGAATATGAGGCATCACTTGATCAAGACTCGTGTCAAAATCAAGAAGAATTGGCACTATCATTGGGAGTGACTCAACAAGCCATTTCAAAACGTCTCAAAGCCATGGGAATGATTCAAAAGCAAGGAAATTGAGTGCCGTATGAGTTGAAGCCGAGAGATGTTGAACGACGTTTGTTTGCTTGTGAACAGCTGCTTGAGAGGTAAAGACGGAAGGGATTTCTGCATCGCATTGTGACTGGGGACGAAAAATGGGTTCATTACGATAACCCCAAGCACAGAAAATCATGGGGAGTTCCCGGCCATGCTTCCACGTCGACGGTCAAACCGAATATTCACGGCTCCAAGGTCATGCTCTGTATTTGGTGGGACCAGCTCGGCGTAGTGTATTGTGAGCTGTTAAAATCGACTGAAACAATCACAGGCGATCGGTATCGAACGCAATTGATGCGTTTGAGTCGAGCATTGAAAGACAAACGGCCGCAATACAACGAGAGACACGATAAAGTGATTTTGCAGCATGACAATGCTCGACCCCATGTTGCGAAAGTGGTCAAGACATACTTGGAAACGTTGAAATGGGAAGTCCTACCCCACCCGCCGTATTCTCCAGACATTGCTTCCTCTGACTATCACTTGTTTCGATCAATCGCACACGGCCTGGCTGACCAGCATTTCCGGTCTTATGAAGAAGTAAAAAATTGGATCGATTCGTGAATCGCCTCAAAAGATGACCAGTTTTTTCGACGCGGGATTTGTACGCTGCCCGAAAGATGGGAGAAAGTAGTGGCCAGCGATGGACAATACTTTGAATCATAAATGTATAACCAGTTTTTTACAATAAAGCCTCGAATTTCGGAAAAAAGCGGCGGAAGCAAAGTTGTACACCTAATATATAAAAAATATTATAAGTATTAAAATTTTGACAGTATGACTCGAAGGCCAAATTCATAATAAATAAATAAAAATAAAAAAATAAAAGACAATAAGAAAATAAAAAGAGGTAACTATAAGTCGAGAAATCAGGTCAATGTACTAAAAAGTCAATAATAATAAAGAGTAAAAGATGTGTCATGTAATCTATAAAATATTAAGAAGTCCGTCATAAATAGCTGTTAAGGTCTCTGTGTGCTTTTGTGAATTGATTGCCGAATTGCATTTTTTGATAAAAAGCATCTCTATTTCTTTTTTGTGTGCGTCTCCTTATGAAGAATTCTTGGGTTGTCTCAGCCGAATTCATGACCATAAGATAATCTATGTTTGCTAACCACCGAATGAATTGTTGTATGTTTTTTGATATCATTCTGGTGTTATTAAACAAACCGAATTGGTTTACGAAATCGATTGTTCGAATTGCAACGCGTGTTACATAGGACAGACGAAACAACATCTAATGACCCGGTTCCTTTAACCGTCATTAGATGTCGTTTCGTCTGCCCTATGTAACACGCGTTGCAATTCGAACAATCAATCTCGTAAACCAATTCGGTTTGTTTAAGAACACTAAGAGTGTCTTTTCTTTTCTTTATGATAAAATTCATTTTATTGAAGATGGAGTACAGCACCTTAACATTGGTGTTCCTTAAAATGCGTTCAATGTTTATAGCAACCTCATTATTAAACGGAATGACAATGCAGTTTCTTGCGTCGAAAGTAATGTTTTCAAGGGCATTATTTTGTCTGTGCTGTAATTCCTTAAGTCTTTTGTTAATATAATGGTTAATGATATGCTTAGGGTAAGATACTTGTATTATATACAGAGTGCTCCACTTAAATCCGGACATAAAAAACATTTGATTAAAAAAGTCATTTATTAGTCAATAATAAATATATATAAATACTTTAATATTTAACTTAAGGGATTCTTCCTAAGTCCTCTCACTCGATGTAGCTGCCCTGCGCCTCAATCACTGCTTTGATCCTGGGCCTAAAGCGCGACGTCGCTCTTGTTAATTGAGCCCAGTCCATCGCCGCAATGCTGCCTCTATAGCAGCTTGGAGAGAGATCACGTTGGGGTGTCTCGACTTCTTGGTAACCCTCTCGACTACGCCCCACACGTAGTAGTCGAGAGGGTTCAGATCAGGACTATTGGGAGGCCAGAAGTCCTTGGACTAGAACATGTTGACATTATCAGAGAGCCAATTCTGAATTAAATGACTTGTGTGAGCGGGTGCGCCGTCTTGCTGAAAAATGTACGGTCTCCCTGAGGTCCTCTTCAGCGATCTGAAGTGCAGTAGTATTGCTCACCTTCAAGATTACAACCAATTTCCGGAGCGAGATTCCTGGATCGTTCAAAGTTAGATCTTGGGCTCTTTGAATGAGTTCCGGAGTCCTTATCATCTTTTCCTTTACATGGGTCTTTCTCGCCGGACTGTTTTTAGACTCCTCCGAAGCCATATATCTCTGGGCAACATCGTATACCGTTGACTTGGGATATCCAAAGAACTTTATTATTTCGCTTGGCATCTTTCCGGCGCGAAGGCCTTCAATTATCACTGCTCTTCGGTTATATTCCGAGCTTGATTTAATCAATTCTGCCATTCTGAGGTTATAGGCGTCTTATTTACGTATCTAATCTACTGTAGCGCCAAGTGGCGCCTATAGCTTGACTTTTAATATGGCGGAAATTTCCATTTGAATTTTGTCCGGATTTAAGTGGAGTATCCTGTAATATATGTCTGGCAACGTATAGTACGTGCCTGAGAAATGTCCTAGTTACACCATTATTTTGGTCCAATGTAGAAATTTAAACAAATTCAAACTCTACTTCGCCAGTAAATATTAAACAATAATTTTGATTCCTTATCGACTCGTCTGGCAAATCGTCTGCGTGCTATACAATAGATTTGTCGCTTCTTTGAAAATAAATAATTATTAAATAGAAATAAATCCATAATACTAATTTATTATAGTTAAACAATACATTTTGTTAAAACTTCGCTTATATTCAGTGTTGAATCAATCTTTGCACCAACGGCATATTGGCATATTTGCATATTGGCATGCTGCGGTTGTGCGGTTGGTAACAGCATCGGTACGCTCACGCGTAGCAACAAGAGCGATGCTTTTTTTACATGTCTCGCGTGCGGCAGATTTTCAATTGTCTTAACAGTTAGCGACACAGTCAGTTTCTGTCCGACCACGAGAAGGCTCGCGTGTTAATTATTAAGTAAAGGAACCTTTCTTTACAAGTAGTAAAATAAGTTGAGTGATTTGTAATCGTGCAATAAGTATTGGTGCCTCACAAGCACACAAGTGATAGTGCCTCACAAGCACATAATTGTTAGTGCCTCACAATCACATAAGTATTGGTGCCTCACAAGCACACAAGTGATAGTGCCTCAGAAGCACATAAGTATTGGTGCCTCACAATCACACAAGTGATAGTGCCTCACAAGCACATAATTGTTATTGCCTCACAAGCACATAGATATCGGTACCTCACAAGCACATGGATGCACATCCTCGAAGTGAAAGAAGGGCCGTTCTACATTCGTTGGGTCTCACAAACCCACAATAAGTAATCTCTCGAGCTCTACGAGCAATTATATCTGTGCCCTTCCTTGATGAGATCATAAGATAAGTAATTTCTTGCATGTTACCCTTTGTTTATATAATAAATAATATATTCTATACGTTATATGTCGTATTATGCGCTCTTATAATAAGGCTGCTTTCTGCACAATTATTATCAACAATTCATATCAGAAAATTATATTTCATTCATGTATTTATTGCAATACTGTTGTGTATGGTTGTAATATTCACTAATGTTCATTATTCTATATCATAAGTTTGAATTACATTTTTATTATTGTTGTACGTGATGGAGTTTGTCTTGTTGTTAATATAAAAAATCTTATCGTTTAATATCTTATTATTCAATATTTTTTAAAGAAGAAGAATTATTACTATTATCGAACATTTTGGTCCTTCGAGCCGGATATTGTTAACTATAATCAGAATGAGACTCATTCACGTACAAAATCACATTGATCAACAAATACTTCTCGCAGAACTTATAGCTCATTCTTATGATAATTTTGTTAAGGATTAACTAATTTAACCACACATAGAGTGCATGTATGGATTAACTAATTTAACCACTCATAGAGTGCATGCACGTCTCTCTACTCTCAAAGATGATTGGGAGCGTTTTTCTTTAGCACATAAAGCTATTACATTAGCTATTCAGGTATTGAATAACGAGACAAAGTCATTATACAGAATCATTCTTATTTTTCGGATAATCTTTTCTCTTTAACACATGAAAATTATATTGAATCAGTAGAGAAATTAAACGCTCTTTTTGAACAGGATCAAGGAAGCATCCCAAGTACTTCTTCATCTCAAGCTTTCAATTTAACTTCATCTCAAGTCTTTAATTTATCAAATAGTTTTCCAGCATTCTTTCATCATGCTAGGCTTCCTCGAATAGATCTCCCTAAATTTTACGGTACACCTTCAGACTGGTTATCTTTCAAAGATTTATTTTGCTCATTAGTTTTGAATCATCCTACATTATCCCCAGTAGAAAAATTACAATACTTAAAAACAAATTTAACTGGTTCTGCTACTCTCTTAATTAAGAATACTACTTTATCAGCAGATAATTTTTCAAAAACATGGGAAGCTTTGATTTCTTATTATGAAAATAAACGTTTACTAGTTAACGGTGCTTTACATTCGTTACTCTCACTAAAGCGCATGACTAAAGAATCTGCAGTAGAGATGGAAAAGCTGTATATTCGTGTTATGCAACTGTATAGAACTCTTGAAAGTCTTCAACAACCGGTATTATCTTGGGATGATTTCTTAGTTTTCATTGAAGTTCAAAGACTAGATTCTGAATCTGTAAAGGCTTGGGAGCAATACCTTGGTTCTTCCAAAGAACCTCCAACATGAACTCAGTTAATTGAATTTCTTGTTTCACGATTACTCTCTTTATAAGCTTATGAACGATCTCGCGGTGGAAAACCTGCCTCTCAGCCACACCAGAGTTCTTTAAAATCTCACTTTCAAGGCAAATCTAAAGAAGAAGTTACATTTGCTGGGAAACCTTGTCCCATTTGTTCACAGAAACATTATGTGGTGACTTGTCCACAATATGCTATCAAGACGATTCCATAACGATTAGCGCTAATCACTAAGCATAAATTATATTATCAAAGTACATACTTGTAGTGTTTGGCAACATTTTTTTTTTCAAATCATCCATGTGTTTTCTTTACATCAATTAAGTGATTTTATTATTGTGTGCAAAAAGTACAATATCAAGATAAGATTATCAAAAACTGAATGTTTTTCAAGATATTTTGTATTTTATGTTAAAATACTGTATTTTTCAAGCTTCATAACTCGGAAAGTATATAATGAAAAAATACTTTTTTGTAGTGTTTTGGAAAATTCTTAAGATAAGCTATAAGAATGTGCAATAAAATTGTAACGGTACGTCTTGCTTCGCTAACTTGGATTAACTCGCCGGGATCAGGGTCGAAGTAGGCGTGAGACACAGGTTTGTTTGTGCACTGATCTTTATTGAAGGTGTTGATGATTATTTACAATGAGATGTGTGTCTGTGTGTGTGTGTGGCTCGCCGGGTGTGTGGCGGGAGGCACAGAGGCCTGTACAAGCGGAGCGAGAGGTGAGTAACAAGGGAGAGACGGTGTCCTGGGGTTGCCAGGAGAGTGCCGGAGCAGGTTGGAGCCGAGCCGGGTGTGCCCGATACGATGGTAGCACTCAGTGTTGCTACACGGATCGCTTTTTGGCGCATGCGTACTGAGGCTTCAGTAACGTATCATTATTATAAGAAAAATAATGCATTAAAGCCTTTGTTTCAATATTTAAAATAACCAAAGATAAGTAAAAAATATAAAATAAGATGTGTGTGTTTGTATGTACATGTGCATGCAAATGTATGTACAGCTCGTGCCACATATACCTGGGGTCCGATTTTATGGTCTACGTTTCATTCTCGATTATTTTTGCGTTCATGACTATTTCACGATTAGCGTTCACAACTAGACAACCGGCCGATGTAACCTCAGTTTTGATCGGTAAAATTTCTGATAATTTTTTAAAGCTTAATTGAAAGGAAGCGAATCGAAGTCTTCAATCAAATCAGATAAGTTGTAGTTTTAAAAAAGATATACAAATATACTATTATTTACCAATAAGAAAATATACTTTGTGAGCTGTCTTTCTTATATTCACAGGTAATACATAATAGGCGAAAGGATAATCAACAACGGAATGGCAAATAAAGTGGCTTTATGGCAAATAAATAATTTACTGCAGGCAACGACAGAAAAATAATCTTACAAGGGAAGGCCACGGAGTGTGGATCACCGATTTTGATGCGCTTTGGCACAGACCTTCTTCATCGAAAACAAATGGACCCGTATTTTGCCGTTTGTCTAGATACCCCCCCGTTTTCGAAAAAATCGAGGTCAAAGGTCATGGCGTCGGATCAGTTTTGGACCAGGGGGGTTTTATAGATTTTTAAACAACAATCAATTTTTATTAATATATTTGGGGGTCGCAAACCTATATTTTTCGAGTTATAAAGGATTTTATGTGCACGCAGTGTACCGTAAATACCCGTAACTTTATCACCATTTTCAATTGAGCGCCGTGGTCGAGCGGTGAAGGCGTCGAACTCCCGTTCCCTGGACTCGTGTTCGATTCTTCGTGCTGCATTTTTTTTTTTTTTATTTTTATTTTAAATAGCATGAATATTTTATATTTATATATAAATTTTTATATATTAATGTATAAATACATAAAAATTATTACTTTTATATTATCATATATAATATTAATATTAATATTTTTTAAGATACTCTATATTTTATATTTATTATATTCGCTGTGCAGAAATAAATAACAACAATTAAATGCGCATTGCAAACGATTGTGAATACATAGAATACATAGTTTACTATTACCAAGAATTAATCATGTTTTAGAAACTCTGTATATTAGACCGGTTTGAGGGTAACCGGTAAAGTAACGGTACACTCTTTTGTTGTCGGGTAAGGGAAGGGCACCTACCTGAATTTACACACTGTGTGCCTCTATTCGGTTTCTCCAACCGTCAGTTCTAATCCAGAAATCGCAGAGTACAGTTTGAAAATTTGTTTCAACGAAATAAAAATTTTAAAAAAATCTACGATATCGAAGATACTACACCAAGGACATTAAATTTCAACAATTATAATAGTAAGAAATTATCAATTATCAAGAAGTTATCAAGAAGTTTTAAAAAATGTTGTTAACGAATTGTAAATATTCAGATATTTCTCAATTTTTAAAATTTGTCTCATACAAATCATTTGTCTCTTTCATGTGTTGTGCATGGTGCCAAAAGGTATTATGCTTTACATGCTTCTACGATGAGTTTCACCCGAGCGTATGTGAGAAATTTAAAACCGAAGATGACGAGTGAGCACATCGAACTGATGAAACATTGACGAAACAATTGACGAAACATTAAATGATCAAACAAAACATTGTAGATTTGTGTATTTTCTAAATATATACTAAATATATACTAAAACTAAATAAATGCGCATTTAATTGTTGTTATTTATTTCTGCACAGCGAATATAATAAATATAAAATATAGAGTATCTTAACCCTTTACGTCACAGTGTGCCGCTCAGCGAGCCACCTTTTAGTTAACAGTTTTATAAATTTATAATTTATATTTATCAATAAATGAAAGGTTTTTTTAGTTTTGGTATGTTCCTCATACTGTAACAAGTCTAAAAAAATTGCTGATCCACAAATTGTTAATAATAAAATCATTATAAACAAACGGATAACAAAAAATAATGTTCCTTTTCCAGAAAAAATTAATTTTCTTCATTCATTTTCACTGAACTCAGTTGAAACTCGTTACTTGGGGGTTTTCGGGGTCGCTAAATACGAATCTCGTGTCTGTTTTCCAAAATTCAAAATGGCGGACCCAAGATGGCGGACATAAAATTGAAAATTGACTGAATTCGCTTGAAACTCATTACTCGGGGGTTTTCGGGGTCACTGAATACGAATCTGATGTCAGTTTCAGAAAATTCAAAATGGCGGATCCATTATGTTAGTGTTACTGTGTGACGATCGTCATTTATTTTATTCAATCCCAAAAAAAAACAAAAAAATAAAAAAATAAAAAAAAAAAAAAAACAAAAAAAATAAAAAATAAAAAAAGTGGAACCACAATCTCGCCACGTCCTCGTCGTTGGTTTTGGGTAGCGCTGAGAGCGAGATAACCAAGTACAATAATTCAATTTTCAATTTCCATGTCCGCCATCTTGGATCCGCCATTTTGAATTTTGGAAAACTGACACCAGATTCGTATTCAGCGACCCCGAAAACCCCCGAGTAACGAGTTTCAAGCGAATACAGTGAAAAGAAAAATGAGTGACTGAAAGGGTTAAAAAATATTAATATTAATATTATATATGATAATATAAAAGTAATAATTTTTATGTATTTATACATTAATATATAAAAATTTATATATAAATATAAAATATTCATGCTATTTAAAAAAAAAAAAAAAAAAAAAATGCAGCACGAAGAATCGAACACGAGTCCAGGGAACGGGAGTTCGACGCCTTCACCGCTCGACCACGGCGCTCAATTGAAAATGGTGATAAAGTTACGGGTATTTACGGTACACTGCGTGCACATAAAATCCTTTATAACTCGAAAAATATAGGTTTGCGACCCCCAAATATATTAATAAAAATTGATTGTTCTTAAAAATCTATAAAACCCCCCTGATCCAAAACTGATCCGACGCTATGACCTTTGACCTTAATTTTTTCGAAAACGGGGGGGTATCTAGACAAACTGCAAAATACGGGTCCATTTGTTTTCGATGAAGAAGGTCTGTGCCAAAGCGCATCAAAATCGGTAACCCACACTCCGTGGCCTCCCCTTGTTAGATGTCATAATCATGAGGTATTTCAGACACTCACCGGGTTAAGAATTAAGATTCGTAGAAATAAATTCCATTATATTTTTGTTTCAATAAATAAATTATAAGGCCTTCTGTTCTAGATAAAGGTATTATACCTTCTAGTAAAAAAAAGATAAAGGTATTATACCTTCTAGAAAAAAAAAAATACTCCGCACTCTTCAGTAGTTGATCCAGCCGTTGTTGTCAATGACTCGCTGTAGCTGTCTTATTGACAGTGATAGGTGCTGGCATATATATCTCAAGTTTATCACGAAGGACCTCTCCGACGGTGTGCCACCTTGTCGTGGTGGAGAGGCTCCGTCCCGAAGCTCCGAACAATCCGGGGTGGAGGGATGGCTAAGAGCACACCTCTCGGGCAGGGTGCATGTACCGCATGCATTCCTGGATCCTGGACGGGAGCCACAGTGGGGCCAAATGAAAATTTACTATTCAAAACTTCCTAAAGACCTCAATTTTGATCATATCGAGACAAATTTTTTTTTTAAATAAACGTCAAGTATTAGCGAAAAAAACTGTCGAGGCCGATTTTGTAAAAAAGTTGTGTATTTTTTGCAAGAATTAATGTAATATCCGTGAAACCAAATGAGTGACGTACCAAATAAGTGACGAAAACCTCTGAGTTGTGAACTGAATCACACTGAAATGAAC
This sequence comes from Crematogaster levior, assembly GCA_901521435.1. NCBI lineage: Eukaryota > Metazoa > Arthropoda > Insecta > Hymenoptera > Formicidae > Crematogaster > Crematogaster levior. Next base: position 159,299 of record CABEGB010001223.1, read on the forward strand.
GTAAACCAACTTAAAATATTGGTTACTGAATATAAAATTAAATTCCGAATGGTGACCTGCCATTTCAATTGTTTAAACAAAAATTGTTTAAACAAATTATTGACATTTTTTTTCGAAAAAATTTCATGACTACTTAATCAGCAAATTTTCAGCTTCTGAATCAAGAGTTTTTCCTTCTACAATCGAATATCATAGTGACATTCACAAAAAATTGAATTCCGCAATAATTTTAAACAACTTTTATTTATAAACAATTTAGTTTTTCAAGTATTTTGTAGTCATATTGTTCTTTAAGTATAAGAAAAGGAGTGTGTATATTAATTTACCTACACCTAAGCTGTGCGATCTTACGTTTTTAATAGGTTAAAAGAAGCTTTAGCCAAAATCTTATCACATATTTTATTTGTTTATAACGCTTTTGCAACTGAAATATGACGTGAATAAAAAAAAGTTATAAAGAAAATCCTAACAATTTTGTCATTACAGTCGAATAACATAGACAATTTTTCGAAAAAAATGTCAATAATTTGTAAAATAATTTTTAAAATTTTTGTTTAAACAATTGAAATGGCAGGTCACCATTCGGGATTTAATTTTATATTCAGTAACCAATATTTTAAGTTGGTTTACGTTCATTTTAGTGTGATTCAGTTCTGTACTCAGAGATTTTCGTCACTCATTTGGTATTTCACGGATATTGCATTAATTCTTGCAAAAAATACACAACTTTTTTACAAAATCGGCCTCGACAGTTTTTTTCGCTAATACTCGACGTTTATTTAAAAAAAAAATTTGTCTCGATATGATCAAAATTGAGGTCTCTAGGAAGTTTTGAATAGTAAATTTTCATTTGGCCCCACTGTGTGGCGGTAGAATCGCTTGCTGACGGCACAAGGCCCGAAGCAATCCATACCCGAACAGGGGTTCGCTTTCCCCCTGTATAAATTCCGGAAGCGAGCGGGGCCGGGAGTTCATCTGTTTTCAGATAACACCAGCACAAATGGCGTGGCCTGACGCTAGGAGGCAGCGCGCTCGGAGTGAGTGGTCGGTCCTGCCGCCTTTATGGCATATATGCGGGATAAAGGCACTCATCTCATCCTACCGTGGGATGAGGCTCCTAATGGTCCTCGGGTCCTTGGATGCAAGTGACCCGTTGGCCGCATACGGGGGGGCCACTCCGAGTAGCGGGCTGACTGGCAACACAGCCGTCCGTCTAGTGGGGGTTTCTGTCTCACCGCACTATAAACATACGGAGACAGACACGCGATTATAAGTTTTGTCCCCGGTAGGGGGGACTTTGGAGGAGGGCCTCCCCTTTCGAGGGGACTGGCCCAACCCTTGACCCACGGGTAACCGTCCCCTTCGATTTGAGGCCACCTTGTCGTGGTGAGGGGGCTTAGGGAGGGACTCTGCGGATCCATCAGGTCAATGGTGGCTGGTTCCTACCTCCTCCATTGACCCGATGGGGAGGAGTCCCTCCTGACTAAAAGCCTCAAGGACGTGACGGGCCGGTGTGTTTCGGAACTCCCGGGCCCACCGGGCTGGGCCGTTCCCGTTCGTCCGAACTCGTTCGAACGATCGGGACGGCGGAGGGTTCCGGGCCGGGTTTGGCCTGGCTCGGTCAGGAGGGTTTGTGGGGAGGATCCTTGATTGGAGAACCCCTCCCCCTCTTATTCTGGGTCTGGCTGGGCCCGGCTCGGAGCGGATTCAGCTGCCCCGGTCCTTCTTCGGAGGGACTGGGTCAGCCAGGAGGGGGGAGCCCGGATCTAGTGGACTCGGTTCGCCAGGTCCACTGGTGAAGGGCTCCTGGTTAGTGACGGGCCGGTGGTGTCCCGGAACTCCCGGGCCCACCGGGCCAGGCCACCCCGGGCCGCTCGGACGTTTCCGAGGCGGGGCCGGGGCGGCGGAGGAAAAGGCCCTCATCCCTTGGACGATCTGGTTCTGTCCAGGCCCGACAAGGGTGGGGGTCCGGCCTGGGCGGGGGGATTAGCCCCCCTCCCAGGCGGGTCGGTTTGTTTGGGGGGGCGGCGTCGTGCTTTAAGGGTGGTTTGAGGCCCACCTTGCACGACGGCGCCCATCGGGCTAGGGGGGGGGGAGAGTTGGTGGTGGCCGGCTCTCCCCTGTTAAATAAACAGGATTGGGACCCGGTAAGGGTCACACCCCGGGGGGGGGCAGATGAATGCCGCTTGGCGATCCCCCTCCATTATGGGGTCAAGGAAGGCCACCGGGTGGGGTTTTAGTGGGTAGTCTCGCATTTTCGCACGGGAACGTGAGCCACGGGAACGTGATACCTCGGGAGTGTAAGCCACAGTGGGTGCCGGAGACTGGGAATTTCTCCCCTCTCTGGGAGGGACTCCCCACTGTGGTGGCTGCCCAATGACTGTATCTGCCCGTGGTGTCTGCCCGTGCTTTGCGAGGAGTCCCACATAACCCGCGGGTCTATGGATTCCTCAACCCATGGCCCGCGGGTATCCGTAAATGGATTTCCCCATCCTTACCAAAAAAAAAAAAAAAAGTTTATCACGAAGGATAAGATAAAGGTAATAAGTATTACTTTTTAGTAGAAAAAAAATCTCGTAAGTATCATGTATATTATCTGTAATATTCGATTTTATTGCCCTTATAAAACATGAACATAAATATTAACATTAATATTAACATTACGATTAACATCAACATATATATCATAGTCTTCTTTAGTAATAAAAACATTTAAAAAAAAACATTAACATTCAAACATCGGCCGGCTGTCTAGTTGTGAACGCTGTCTAATCGTGAAATAGTCATGAACGCAAAAATAATCGAGAATGAAACGTAGACAATAAAATCGGACCCCAGGCATATGTGGCACGAGCTGTACATGTATGCTGTATATGTATGTATATACACTATTATTTAAAGTATTATATTTGTAATTAGAAATATTTATGTGAAAAATAAGGGAGAAAAAAGAGAAAAAGAACAGAAATATTAAATGATAAAATACATTTTTTAAGTAATTGAAAATAAAATATTTTATTTGGCAGAATAAAGAATACCAACATTTGTTGCAAGAGTAAGGAAAAACTGCCAAAAACCTTACCAGTATTCATAAAAATACATAATTTTACAAAATATTAGGTGTACAAAAAAGTTCTGAGCTTTAGATTTCATACAACCGAAATAACAATTTAAAATTATATATCTTCCCGCCCTTTTGCGGTATTAAAGCGTTGACATTTGGCCTTCTAAAATGCCATACGGTTTGGCGTTTGATGTACATAACCTCAAAAATCAGTAGTGTTCACGATGGGTTCACGATTCACAATAACAAAAGAGCATATTCGATTTTCCATCTACTTCGCGTTTTATCTGAAGAAAAATGCTGCTGAAGCTACTGCAATGATTTGTGTTGCATATGGATAGAACGCTGTAAGTCGTACTACATGTGAAAGATGGTATCAAAAATTTCGCCAAAGAGATTTCAGTCTTAAAGATGAAACGCGTGCTGGATGTCCTGAAAAGATTGAAACGGATGAATTGCAAGCACTGCTGGATATAAACTCTGCGCAAACTGAAAAGGAGCTTGCAGAACAGCTTGGCGTTACGTAGCAAGCCATTTCCGTACGTTTACATACAATGGGAAAGGTTTAAAAGGAAAGCAGATGGGTTCCGCATGAATTGTCCGAAGACAACAAAAATCGACGACGTGACACTGCACTCACTTTGCTTTCAAAGTTCCGAAAAAAAGATTTTCTGTACAAAATCATTACAGGAGATGAAAAGTGGATTCTTTATGATAACCTTAAATGTAGAAAATCATGGATTGAACCTGGTCAAACTTCGACATCGACACCAAAGCCCAATATCCACACCAAGAAGGTTTTGCTCTGTATCTGGTGGGATTGAAAAGGTATGTTGTGTTACGAGTTGTTACAACAGGGTTGTTTCGGAAACGAGTGACGTTACCTCCGCCGAATCCGCGGCGGTTAGGACCCTAAGCTCATGATAAGTTCCAGATTCGCGGAGGCGCTAGCTAGCGTGGGGGAAGGGAGCCGGCAGCGCCACGGCCGACTTCTTCTTCTTCACCGTACTTACGACGCAGTGATCGTAGAGACGCAGAGACGTAGTTCTTCTGTTCTGCACGAGCATCTTGGAAATACGATACGGAATCGAGGCAGCAGCGACGAGGTTACGAACGGTCCTTGGGCTTCTCTCTTACTCGGGGCGGACGGTGTCCGCCATTGGCAGTGCCCCTTGTGCGGCGGTTCCTGTGCCAGATTCTCTCTTACTCGGAGCGGACTGTGTCCGCCATTGGCAGTATCCCTTGTGCGGCGGTTCCTGTGCCCGATTCTCTCTTACTCGGAGCGGACTGTGTCCGCCATTGGCAGTGCCCCTTGTGCGGCGGTTCCTGAGCCAGATTCTCTCTTACTCGGGGCGGACTGTGTCCGCCATTGGCAGTGCCCCTTGTGCGGCGGTTCCTGTGCCAGATTCTCTCTTACTCGGGGCGGACTGTGTCCGCCATTGGCAGTGCCCCTTGTGCGGCGGTTCTTGTGCCAGATTCTCTCTTACTCGGGGCGGACTGTGTCCGCCATTGGCAGTGCCCCTTGTGCAGCGGTTCTTGTGCCAGATTCTCTCTTACTCGGGGCGGACTGTGTCCGCCATTGGCAGTGCCCATTTGCAGTTCTAGGTGCCGGATCCACGACGAGAAGGAGACGATCGCGTGGCCCTGAGTAGCGATACACGACGTGAAAGAGACGATCTTGTGGCTTTGAGTAGCCCAGATGGTCAGCAGTCGTCGCAATACCACTGTCCCGCAGACGTTCCGTTGCCAGGTTTGCCCGAACGAGAACACATTACTCGAGACGGACAACGAGTGCCGCTGACCGCGACAAGGAGAAGCGAGTTGGACAACGATCAACGTTCTTCACATTTTCTTGTTATTTTAATCGTTTATTTTATTAAGGAAAACGTTATTTTTTTTCGTCGTCTTAATCTTTTCCTTTATCCAGGAGAAAGAGTCGTCTCACGATCAGCATTATTTAATTTTCCTTATTGGTTTAACTATTTAGTTTGCTATCTATTGTTGTATTCATTTACTTATTTACTATTGCATGATTAAAGTACCTCATTTCGTTTTATCTCATTGTTTCATTTCCAGGTACCTTAACGATTTCTATTTTTTCAGGTAGCCTCATTAGTTTTTTTTTCTTTCCCTTTTTTTGATCACTGTCAGGATCACACTGACACTAACTAGATTGACGGTATCATCTCTGAGAACCGATATTATTGCCTAAACATTTTCTGGTCCTTCAAGCCGGATCTCCGTCTTGGAGATTTTCTTGACGTAAGCTGAACTGTAGATTCCAAGATGGCGAATCTAGATGCAAGGATTGCGCTGCAACGGACCCGATTTACGCTGATACAGGAAGCGATGAATTCTGATGAGGAAGACCACTCCATCCAATCGTCAGTTAGTTAACGCCCGCTTGGAGATGCTCGAGCATAAATGGAACAAATTCCAAGGAGAGCACGAGAATTTGTGCCTATCCGTCAGCGAGATCCTGAATGGTCATTCCTATCTCAGAGAACGCGTATTCGAGCGCTGCCAAGCTTTCTACGTTTATGCTCGTGCCAGGTTACTCACCTATCTAGAGGAGTTCGATACATCGGAACGTCACACAAGATCCACGCTCTCCGATCGAGGATCATCTGCCGCGTTGATGCCACGCAGCGCTTTGCCGCGCATAAAATTGCCGACCTTTTCCGGAGACTACCCAGCATGGAGGCCGTTTCAAGATCTGTTTGCCTCACTGATAAAAGACAATCCGGATTTGACGAACGTCGAAAAGATGCACTATCTAAAGACTTGCGTCACAGGGGAAGCAGCGCGGTTGGTGGCCAATCTTTCCATTTCAGGTGACAATTTCTCGATCGCGTGGGATCTACTCGTATCGAAATACGAGAACAAGCGGTTCCTAATCGCTGCACAATTAAACAGGATCACCAATCTTAAACCACTTAAGACGAAGAGTGTGCAGGGACTATGAACTCTTTTGACCACTATCGCTGAGGCGACTGCGGCGCTTCGTTCGCTGGGTTGCGCGGTACAAAGCTGGGATCCGTTACTGCTCCACCATCTTGTAAAGTTGCTCGACCCGGAATCTCGAAAAGCGTGGGAGGTTAAGCTCGGGTCATCTACCACTTATCCAACCTTCGCCCAGTTCGAGGAATTTCTTATAGGGCGGACACGGGCAATGGAGAATCTCGGGCTTGCCACGTCTCCCGGAACGTCTGCTGTTACTACTTCTGGGAAACATCGCTTGAAGGCGTTGCGCATGTCGCAGCGTCCGCTTCAAACTTAAGCCTGCCCCCTTGTCCTCTGTGCGGAGTTTCGCATCACTTAGCGAGATGCGAGCGCTATCAGGCGAAGACGGCGCAGCAGCGGAAGAATGTCGTCCTAAAGCATCACAGATGCTTTAACTGCCTCGCTCCTCACCCCGTTAACAGGTGCAGTTCACGAGACGATGCTTGAAGTACGGCAAACGACATCACACTTCCATCCATGATGTCCATCGCCAATCCTCTTCAACAATTGCCGCGACTACGTCGGCAAAGGGTACCCAATCTGAGGAGAAGTCCGAGCCACGACCATCCGTCGAATGACAATTAGCGACCTGTGCCCACCAGTCCGGACAGGCACATCCTGCTAGAAGGCTTCGCGCTTGCAACCTGCAGGGCCTTGCTCGTGAAAGACAATGGGGAACCTCATCCGATACGCCTACTGATTGACCAGGGTTCCGAGTTGTCCTTCGTTACAGAGGATCTAGTGCGACGAGCTTAACCGTAACGCTGCTACCATACCGCTCTTCGGAATTGGTGGCACCTATTCCGGCCGCAGAGGAAGCGTCTCTGTACGGCTGCAGTCCGTTCATGACTCAGCAAATTGCCAAATCCGAGCCTTCGTATTGCCACGCCTTACTATGAGGCTTCCACCGTATAACGTAAACTCTTCTGCTTTGCCCCAGATCTCCGGACTTCTGCTCGCCGATCCACAGTATTCTGTCTCGGGACCGATACAGATCCTAATAGGATCCGACAATTATCACGCCGTGATTTGACCAGGCTTGATACCAGGCGATTCCTCCTCGCCCACGGCGCAGCAAACTATCTTTGGATCCTCTGCGGCCCTATCTCTGCAGCCGAAACCCCTGTCTCAGCCCGGGCGCACCATTGTTCTCCGGATCATGAGTTACAAGACCTTATCTCAAAGTTCTGGATTCAGGAGGAACTTTCGGACCACAACAGGATGGCGATGAACGAAGAAGAACTGGAGTGCGAGCGACACTTTTCGTCCACTCACTCGCGGGACGCCAAGGGCAGATATATTGTTCGATTGCCCTTAAAATCTAATCCAGCGTCTTTGGGAGAATCAAGATCGAAAGCTCTCAGCTGCCTTGGGAGATTATTCAAACGATTCTCATCCGACACCAACTTCCGGCGACTTTACGTGGACTTCATCGAAGAGTACAGAAACATGGGGCATATGACAGAAGCTGACGCTTCATCCGATCCGACCCCTGTAAATTACCTCTTCCATCACGGAGTACTCCGACAAAACAACCGCACCACAAAACTCAGAGTCGTTTTCAACGGATCTAGTCGCACCAGCAGTGGCCTCTCACTTAACGATATTCTCCCCGCTGGAGCTAAGCTTCAGACCGACATGTGCGACATTTTACTTTGGACCCGCTCATTTAAAGTTCTTTTCTCTGCAGACATTGTAAAAATGTTCCGACAGATCGTTGTACACCCGGACGATTGGGATTTGCAGAGAATCCTGTGGTACGGAAAGGACAATCGGCTTCTCGCATACCGACTTACCACAGTGACCTATGGACTAAGTTGCGCACCTTTCTTGGCGTTGAGAACTCTGCAGCAACTGGTGAGTGACGAGGGGCATCGTTACCCCAAGGCTATCGATCCTATGACAAAGGGCAGGTATGTCGACGACATCTTTGGAGGGGCTGACTCGCCTTCCGAAGCAAGAGACATTCTCACCCAAGTGATTCGACTCTTCGATGCCGGGGGATTTCCGTTGCAAAAGTGGAGTAGCAACTACCCTGAACTTCTGCCTAATCCGGGGAAGGAGGCACCTACCGACGTAGAAATTGAACCTACCCTTACCAAGATCTTGGGCCTTGTTTGGCGACCGTGTTCCGACACCTTACATTTCTTGCCTTCGATTTCCGATAACCCCACCTTCACTAAAAGAGCGATTGCCTCGGACATAGCTAAATTGTACGATCCTATTGGGCTGATTTCGCCTGTTGTGATAAGGATCCAAGAAGAGGTGGTCTGCATTCCGACAACAATTACTGCAGCTCGAACCGCTTTTCATACCCAGATGGATCGGTATTGTTCGCTCCGACATACGGAAGATCGAGATACATGGTTTCTCGGATGCATCGCAGCTAGCTATGGCGGCGGCGGTCTACGTTAAGGTTCTGAGAGACGACGAAACAGGTTTTGTGCAGCTGGTGTGCTCGAAAACAAGGGTGGCGCCTCTCAAACGGCTTACCATTCCACGACTCGAGCTCACTGCCGCTTTGCTCCTGGCTCGGTTAATTGCCAGGTCGACGAAAGCCCTTGAGCTGCCAGAGGCCCCGGTGTTTTGTTGGTCGGACTCGTCGGTCACACTCACCTGGGTGTCAACTCATCCCTCACACTGGAAGGATTTTGTTCAGAATCGCGTATCCGCGATACAAGAAATCCTGCCAAACAGGTCATGGCGCTTTGTACCGGGAAAGGAAAACCCCGCGGATCTTGCCTCACGAGGCCTACGACCGGACCAATTGATCCACCATGAGCTGTGGTGGAAGGGACCAAAGTGGTTATCCAACTCCCAAGCCTTTTGGCCTCCCACTGATTTCAGACCTGCGCCAGGATCGAATCTGGAAGAACGTCCTGGAATGTTATGGTAGCAGCCGCTTGTCGACCGTCGTACTGGGAACTGTTAGGCAGATATTCTTGTCTTACTAGATTACTGCGAGTCACTGCGACCTGTCGCAGGTTTATAGCTTGCCTACGTTAGGTGCCGAAATCCTCTCCCGCCCATTACCCTTTGACTCCGCTTGAGCTCCAGCTATGCCGTGACCTGTGGGTACGGGCGTTACAAAAGGAATGGTTTCGAGACGAGATACGACTTCTGTTACGAGGAGAGCAGGTACCTAGATCAAACCCATTGGTACGACTCACCCCCTACTTAGACCAGGACGGGTTGCTCAGGGTAGACGGACGTCTGCATTATGCTCAGATTGGCATGGATGCCAAACATCCGCTCATTCTACCCAGGAGATCGCCTCTGACCTCGCTCGTCATCGACGAAGCCCACCGAAGATCACTCCACGGAGGCACTCAGGTCACCTTAAGCCTTTTGCGTGAGACGTTCTGGATCGTTGGTGGAAGAGCGCCCGTACGATCCCACATATTGAGATGCGGTCGTTGCGCTCGCTATCGCGGTATTCGCGCGCAACAGCTGATGGGCCAATTGCCAACAGCTCGAGTAACCCCAGCGCGGCCCTTCTACAACTCGGGCCAGTGATGCAAACTTGCAGACCCAACAGTACGCTGTAGTAGGTGGTGGGGATAGGGTGGGGATGGCTGTCCGTGGGTGCCAGCGCTCGGCCAGCGTCGGGCGGTAAAAGAGTGTCGACGTATAGTTCTCTCTCTTTCTTTGTTGAACGCATCGTCGAACGTCTCGGCCAGCTCTCGGCCAGCGCCAGGCGGTAGAAGTGTGTGCGTGTGCGTGTGCGTGTGCGTGTCTTAAAGTGTGTGTGCGTGTGTGTTCTTAAAGCAATATAATATTTTCAGTGTTATGTATATGTATAATACATTTATTTTTTTACTTTTATTTTAATGTATTGTTTCGAGAAATATAAATATAACAAAAAAATGGTAGCAGCTCCCATAGATGCAAATAGTCGATTTATATATTTGCAAGGAGAGATCAACCGTACATATATACTATAATATGTGTATACATATAAACTAAATAAACTAATCAGAGATATTAAATTACGAGTATTAAATAGTATACAAAAAAATAGAAAAGAGAGATTCAAAAATATATAATTAAGATATTGTATAAAGATCATTGTATGTGTGTAAATTTTTATTGATAACTAAAACACCTATTTTATTTTTTATTCGTTTATTTGATATACTATACATATAATATCGCATCAGCAATGCAAATATATAATAATTCTGTCAAGTGAAGTCCAACCGTAGTATTATTTGTTAACGAGAAATTTTTCACATATTTATATATTTTTATAATAATCACACACAATATTTTTCTTTATCATTATGAGAAAGAAAAATATTAAAAAATATTATTATTATTATTTATGTTTTGTTCTTAATCAATATATATACTTTTATAAAATAATGAAAGAAATTGAAAATTTCTCTAAATAATCACAAGATATTTTAAATCTTATATAGATTTTATAAATCTCATACATATATTCTAAATCATAAACTCCAAAGCTATACTTTTCAAGTATGATTGAAAAGATAAAAATATTTATTGGTACACTTCCAAATAATTCAATTTAAATATTAATAAAAATATTTAGTGGCGATCGTGATACAGAAAGATGTAAATTATTCTAAGAACAAAAAATCTGAATTTTCAAATCCGACAAAAAAATTTAGTTAGTTTTTATTCGATTGCCACTCTCGGAAGAAGTTACTCTCTACCAAGAGTATTACACTGAACATCCGACTTGTTTATAGACCGCTCGAAATCAGTGTTAAATTAGTTTTAAATATCTGACGCACAGATATATGCAGAGGAATCACGCTCGAAATAAAACTAAAGAGAGATTAACAAAATTTGTGTATAATATCGAAATATATTAACTGAAATATATATATAATATTTAAAAAACCAGAATTTTTAACCAGAACATAGATATAATACGAGATACTTTTATACATATATTTATAAGCTTTATACATATATTTATAAACTCTTTCTTAAAACACCACAATTAAAAATTACATGCTTTATATAATATTATGTATCTAAACACATACTTTTATTATCATCGGTTAGGTCCATAATATTTTCAAAATCAATATCTCCTATATCTCCTTTCTATTTGATTGCACGTTGATAAAAACTTTTGGCTTTCTCCCTTCTGTATTCTTTGATTAATAAGAATATATGATTCATCAATATCGCCAAATTCATCAGAGTTATCTGATTTTCGTCTTTCATCCTGTGCATGAATATAATCTTCTCTAACATATGCCACAGGTTCAAGTTCGTCAGTTTTTTTGTGTATTTTTCTATGTTTTCTGTAGACTGGCTAGTAGATTCTATAGATTAGCAATTTCTTATATTAAATTGGAAAGTTTGTTTGCTACATATATTTTCTATTACACGTGTTACATCTAAATTTAAATTATCTCCATTTTCGCTCATAAAATCACCAGGAGAGAGTTCATCAAACATCTTATCAAATGTATTATTCAGCTTTAAATTTTGTATTTCCAAAATTCTTTTAAATTGTGGTCCACGTTTCATTTCTTTTACGTTTGCAATATCTTCAAGTGCATTTCTTATTTTTAGCTTATCCACTCTATTCGAAATATTTTTCCGCTTAGATCTCTTTGGTGTAATTGCCATTTTTTCAAAAGACTCCTCTAGGGACATTGCATGGTTTCCAGATATAAATTCATCAATCTTCTTATTATTTTTTTCTGTTTTCTTCTTTACTTTTTTTTGCTTTGATTTTGTAGTATCTTTTGTTCCAATATCGCTATCTTTATTATTATCATTTATTGTAGCCTTTTTCTCCGAAGAATTTGCAGTTCTTTTTTTTGTTTTTACGTTCCTAGTATTTTCATATATCTCAACTAATTCTGGATAACATTTTAAAACCAAGTCTTGTGGCTCGATACTTGTTAATAAATTGTCATCTACATCATTATCATCATTTTCCTTTGTTTGCTCTTTATATTCATTTAGCATTTCTATTACTGTATGCTCTTTCTTCCATATAATTTCATAACTAGCTATAGATTTAATATTACGTATCTTTTTTATGTTGTCAGGAATAAATAAATCTGTCAAAGATAAACGTTCATCAAATGTATATGTAACACTAAAATTTGTCTAAATTTGTTTAAACTTTCTATTTTATCAGGACTTTATGAACAAACATTTATGTTGGGAACCACAACATGCGTTCGAAAAAATATTTCCATTAACTACTAGATGGCAACTTTTACATCTACCAAATTTTACATTTGATGAACGTTTATCTTTGACAGATTTATTTATTCCTGACAACATAAAGAAGATACGTAATATTAAATCTATAGCTAGTTATGAAATTATATGGAAGAAAGAGCATACAGTAATAGAAATGCTAAATGAATATAAAGAGCAAACAAAGGAAAATGATGATAATGATGTAGATGACAATTTATTAACAAGTATCGAGCCACAAGACTTGGTTTTAAAATGTTATCCAGAATTAGTTGAGGTATATGAAAATACTAGGAACGTAAAAACAAAAAAAAGAACTGCAAATTCTTCGGAGAAAAAGGCTACAATAAATGATAATAATAAAGATAGCGATATTGGAACAAAAGATACTACAAAATCAAAGCAAAAAAAAGTAAAGAAGAAAACAGAAAAAAATAATAAGAAGATTGATGAATTTATATCTGGAAACCATGCAATGTCCCTAGAGGAGTCTTTTGAAAAAATGGCAATTACACCAAAGAGATCTAAGCGGAAAAATATTTCGAATAGAGTGGATAAGCTAAAAATAAGAAATGCACTTGAAGATATTGCAAACGTAAAAGAAATGAAACGTGGACCACAATTTAAAAGAATTTTGGAAATACAAAATTTAAAGCTGAATAATACATTTGATAAGATGTTTGATGAACTCTCTCCTGGTGATTTTATGAGCGAAAATGGAGATAATTTAAATTTAGATGTAACACGTGTAATAGAAAATATATGTAGCAAACAAACTTTCCAATTTAATATAAGAAATTGCTAATCTATAGAATCTACTAGCCAGTCTACAGAAAACATAGAAAAATACACAAAAAAACTGACGAACTTGAACCTGTGGCATATGTTAGAGAAGATTATATTCATGCACAGGATGAAAGACGAAAATCAGATAACTCTGATGAATTTGGCGATATTGATGAATCATATATTCTTATTAATCAAAGAATACAGAAGGGAGAAAGCCAAAAGTTTTTATCAACGTGCAATCAAATAGAAAGGAGATATAGGAGATATTGATTTTGAAAATATTATGGACCTAACCGATGATAATAAAAGTATGTGTTTAGATACATAATATTATATAAAGCATGTAATTTTTAATTGTGGTGTTTTAAGAAAGAGTTTATAAATATATGTATAAAGCTTATAAATATATGTATAAAAGTATCTCGTATTATATCTATGTTCTGGTTAAAAATTCTGGTTTTTTAAATATTATATATATATTTCAGTTAATATATTTCGATATTATACACAAATTTTGTTAATCTCTCTTTAGTTTTATTTCGAGCGTGATTCCTCTGCATATATCTGTGCGTCAGATATTTAAAACTAATTTAACACTGATTTCGAGCGGTCTATAAACAAGTCGGATGTTCAGTGTAATACTCTTGGTAGAGAGTAACTTCTTCCGAGAGTGGCAATCAAATAAAAACTAACTAAATTTTTTTGTCGGATTTGAAAATTCAGATTTTTTGTTCTTAGAATAATTTACATCTTTCTGTATCACGATCGCCACTAAATATTTTTATTAATATTTAAATTGAATTATTTGGAAGTGTACCAATAAATATTTTTATCTTTTCAATCATACTTGAAAAGTATAGCTTTGGAGTTTATGATTTAGAATATATGTATGAGATTTATAAAATCTATATAAGATTTAAAATATCTTGTGATTATTTAGAGAAATTTTCAATTTCTTTCATTATTTTATAAAAGTATATATATTGATTAAGAACAAAACATAAATAATAATAATAATATTTTTTAATATTTTTCTTTATCATAATGATAAAGAAAAATATTATGTGTGATTATTATAAAAATATATAAATATGTGAAAAATTTCTCGTTAACAAATAATACTACGGTTGGACTTCACTTGACAGAATTATTATATATTTGCATTGCTGATGCGATATTATATGTATAGTATATCAAATAAACGAATAAAAAATAAAATAGGTGTTTTAGTTATCAATAAAAATTTACACACATACAATGATCTTTATACAATATCTTAATTATATATTTTTGAATCTCTCTTTTCTATTTTTTTGTATACTATTTAATACTCGTAATTTAATATCTCTGATTAGTTCATTTAGTTTATATGTATACACATATTGTAGTATACATATATACAGGGTCATCGAGAAGTATCGGACCCCCCTAGTATCTTCAGTTAGAATGCATTTTGGAGAAAATGTCCAATAGCAAAGTTGTATGGTTTCAAGCGGGGAGTAAGATGATGACCTTGACTTTGACCTTGACCATGTCCTTCAAGGTCATTTCAATGTCAACTTTATTTTTTTATATGGAAAGCCCCTACATTTTATTGCATGTTCTTATAGCTTATCTCGAGAGCTTTCCAAAACACTATAATAAAACATTTTTTCATTAAGTACTTTTTGAGTTATAAAGGTTTGAAGTTAACAATTTGTTAAGTGGCAGGCTTGAAACAGCTGAGATCGTCTCAGCTGTTTCAAAAAACATAACCTGCTACAGTCGCATCGCGTACCGGGCGTTACGTGTGTCGTGTAAACGCGTTTCTTTCTTCGGATCGTTGTCGGTCGCTGAATAAAATTAATCGGTAGTGATTAACAGCAACGAACAGATTTATTCGAGTCGAGTGTGAGTGTGTGAAAGTACTGATACGTGACAGACTTCGTACAAGACAAAAAGTTTCGCGGATTAATTCTTACACAGCTTGCATATCCAGGAAACGTTTGTAGGACATCCCAAAGAGATCGTATCTCTGAAAGATATTCTTATTGGAATGTCCTCTGTACATCTTTTGGACATGCATGCTGTGTGGATTATACTGTGATTGTGTGCAATGTGTGTATTGTTTCTTAATTATAAAAATAAGCCGCGAAGTGAGATTACTCGGTAGTGATTAATAGTAATGACTCGATTTATAAATCACTTAAAAGCGTGAATAAATTCGATACGAAAAAAGTGTTGACATACGTGAAAGAAAAAAAATATCGTATCCTCAATCGTGTGTATTATCGTGGATTTGCATTACGTGTAAAATACGTGTAAAATAAGACGTGTGTGTTATTGTTAATTTCGAATGGAATTATTTATCCGTCAAGCGGTATACGAAGACATCGAATTTGATAAGGTAAGTGAATGTGTGTGTGTGTGTATGCGTGTGCGTGTGTGTATGAGAGAAAGAGGGACAAAGAGAGAGACAGAGAAAGGGACAGAGAGAGGGAGAGAGAGAGAGAGAGAGAGAGAGAGAGAGAGAGAGATGTGTGTGTATGTGTATTTGGGCCTGCTACGTCAGCTGATCGCAGCGGGCGCCTCGCGTAAGCGCCCGCGTGTAACGGTGAATCGCGGCTTGCGCCGTCCCTGCCTGCCTGCCTCTCGTACGCTCACGATTCGCTAACTATTTTCATTAACAACTCAAAATCTAAGCTCCAAATAAAATTTTGGCAAAGGAAAAATCGTCTCAGAATTCACTCAGGAATACGTCTGTGCCCGGACAACTAAGTCGTTCTGAATCACCCTGTATATATATATATATATATATCTATAGTTTACATATTTATATGTATACACATATTATAGTATATATGTACGGTTGATCTCTCCTTGCAAATATATAAATCGACTATTTGCATCTATGGGAGCTGCTACCATTTTTTTGTTATATTTATATTTCTCGAAACAATACATTAAAATAAAAGTAAAAAAATAAATGTATTATACATATACATAACACTGAAAATATTATATTGTCTTTAAAACACACACACACACACGCACACACACACCCCACACACAGCACACACACACACACCACACATATGCTACACACACACACACACACACACACACACACGCACGCACGCACACACACACTCTTCTACCGCCCGACGCTGGCTGAGCGCTGGCCGAGACATTCGACGATGCGTTTGGTTAAGAAAGCGAGAGAACTATACGTCGACACTTTTCTACCGCCCGACGTTGGCCGAGCGCTGGCCGAGACGTTCAACGACGCGTTCGGCAAAGAAAGCGAGAGAACTATATGTCGACACTCTTCTATCGCCCGACGCTGACCGAGCGCTGGCACCCACGGACAGCCATCCCCACCCTATCCCCACCACCTACTACAGCGTGCTGTTGGGTCTGCAAGTTTGCATCACTGGCCTCGACTATGCCGGTCCGGTGACGCTAAGAACTTGAAAAGGGCGGGCGGCTCGGTCTTACAAAATAAAGAACTTCTCAGGGCTACCTGAGTATCTTTGTCTGTCTCGCAACATCGGCAGTCCACATCGAAGTGGTCACGGACTATACCACGGATGCGTTTATAGCCGCCTACAAGCGCTTTACCGGAAGACGAGGCATATGCGCCACGCTACAGAGCGACTGCGGTACGAACTTCGTGGGAGCCGACGCCGAGTTGAAGCGTTTGTTTCGGCAATCGTCCGAAGAGCTCGGTAACCTCGCCTCACTTCTGGCCAGGGACGGTACCGAGTGGAAATTCAATCCTCCATCGGCTCCTCACTTCGGAGGAAAATGGAAAGCCGCGGTGAAATCAGTCAAATTTCACCTGAAACGGGTGCTGGGAGACACCGCCGTTACATACGAGGAGATGAGTACCATCACCGCGCAGATCGAGGCTGTGCTGAATTCTCGGCCGCTTTGTCCACTCTCCGATGACGCTACCGATTGCGACGCCTTGACGCTTGGACATTTTCTGATAGGGGAGGCACCTGCCATTCCGGAGCCCAACCTGTCGACTGAGTCCATCTCGCGACTTAACGGTTGGCAACTGCTTCGCCAAAAAGTGGATCATTTTTGGACGAGATGGTCCTCGGAGTGTCTGCAAAGATACCAGGCCATCTCCAAGTGGCATCATCCTGCTACCGCGATTAAAGAGGAAGCATTAGTCTTAATTACAGATGAGCGCTACCCGCCGGGAAACTGGCCCCTGGCTAGGATCCTACAACTGCACCCGGGATCAGATGGCTTGACTCGAGTCGTGACTCTGAGGACCTCGACGTCCACTTTCAAGCGACCCATAACCAAGCTGTGCGTCTTGCCTACGGATCCTGACCCAACGTATTCGACAACTCTCTTGTCGAAGGCGGGCGGGAATGTTTCGGAAACGAGTGACGTTACCGCCGCCGAATTCGCGGCGGTCAGGACCCTAAGCTCATGATAAGTTCCGGATTCGCGGAGGCGCTAGCTAGCGTGGGGGAGGGGAGCCGGCGGCGCCACGGCCGACTTCTTCTTCTTCACCGTACTTACGACGCAGTGATCGTAGAGACGCAGAGACGTAGTTCTTCTGTTCTGCACGAGCATCTTGGAAATACGATACGGAATCGAGGCAGCAGCGACGAGGTTACGAACGGTCCTTGGGCTTCTCTCTTACTCGGGGCGGACGGTGTCCGCCATTGGCAGTGCCGCTTGTGCGGCGGTTCCTGTGCCAGGTTCTCTCTTACTCGGGGCGGACTGTGTCCGCCATTGACAGTGCCCCTTGTGCGGCGGTTCCTGTGCCAGATTCTCTCTTACTCGGGGCGGACTGTGTCCGCCATTGGCAGTGCCCCTTGTGCGGCGGTTCTTGTGCCAGATTCTCTCTTACTCGGGGCGGACTGTGTCCACCATTGGCAGTGCCCCTTGTGTGGCGGTTCTTGCGCCAGATTCTCTCTTACTCGGGGCGGACTGTGTCCGCCATTGGCAGTGCCCATTTGCGGCGGTTCTAGGTGCCGGATCTACGACGAGAAGGAGACGATCGGGTGGCCCTGAGTAGCGATACACGACGTGAAAGAGACGATCTTGTGTCTCTGAGTAGCGATACCCGCCGAACGAGACGATCTTATGGTCCTGAGTAGCCCAAGTGGTCAGCAGTCGTCGCAATACCACTGTCCCGCGGACGTTCCGTTGCCAGGTTTGCCCGAACGAGAACACATTACTCGAGACGGACGAGTGCCGCTGACCGCGACAAGGAGAAGCGAGTCGGACAACGATCAACGTTCTTCACATTTTCTTGTTATTTTAATCATTTATTTTATTAAGGAAAATGTTATTTACATTTTTTTTTGTCGTCTTAATCTTTTCCTTTATCCAGGAGAAAGAGTCGTCTCACGATCAGCATTATGTAATTTTCTTTATTGGTTTAACTATTTAGTTGTTATCTATTGTTGTATTCATTTACTTATTAACTATTTTATGTACTATTGCATGATTAATGTACCTCATTTCGTTTTATCTCATTGTTTCATTTCCAGATACCTTAACGATTTCTATTTTTTCAGGTAGCCTTATTAGTTTTTTTCTTTTCCTTTTTTTTGATCACTGTCAGGATCACACTGACACTAACTAGATTGACGGTATCATCTCTGAGAACCGATATTATTGCCCAAACACGGGTGAAACAATCACGGCAGACCGCTACCAATAACAATTGACCAATTTGTGCGATGCATTAGAAGAAAAGAGGCCATTTACTGGCCAAGGACGTCGTAAAGTGATCTTGCTTCATGACAATGCTCGACCACATGTTGCGAAAGCGACTCAGGACTATATCTTTGCGTTAGGCTGGGAACTTCTTCCGCACGCGGCATATAGCCCAGACATGGCGCTTTCCGATTACTATCTATTCCGGTCGTTGCAGCATCATTTGGCTGATACACATTTTGTGCGATTTGAAGAGATACGAAAATGCATTAATGACTTTATCACTTCGAAGCCGGTGAGCTTCTATCGTCAAGGAATTCGCAAGCTACCCGAAAGATCGCAAAAGGTCCGTTGATGCAAACAGAGAATATTTCGCTGATTAATATTTTTTTGTTTGTTTTTGAATAAAGATTGAATTTTACAAAAAAAAAGCTCAGAACTTTTTTGTACACCTAATAAAAAAGTATTCATTTTTTATGTAAATATATAAGTTACATTTACATACATATAATAATGTAGTTAACATTATACAAAATAAAATATTTTTTATTAATAATTTAGACAAAAAGAAAATAAAAACACAAATAATAAATAATTGAATATATATAACGAAGCTGTATAATAGTTATAATAAAAATAAAAAACTAAACATTACAATATTCAAGACCGTGGGTTACTTAATAATAAGAAATAAATTTAAAAACGCCGATTTAAATATACACGGTCAAACATGGGTCTTTAATAGCCAAACAACAATCTGCGCAAAGGCAGTACCTAACTAAAGATGCGCGTCGACACAGTCGAACTTTAAAAACGCACCACACTCACCAACTTAGAATCAAACGTGATTTCAAATGTTGGTGCTAATACGAATTCCCCACCCCTTTCAGATAAATAATGTTTGACCGTATATATTTAAATCGGCGTTTTTAAATTTATTTCTTATAAAAAAACTAAACTTTTTCGTGTACACATCCGCAACAAAAAATAAATTCTGAAACTGAAAATAATGGTTAATAATACAAATAAACATAAAAAAATAAACTTCTCAGGTACATAGTTTCAGGTACGGATCCGGAACAAAAAATAAATTCTGTAACTGAAAACAATGGTTAATAATACTAATAAAAATAAAAAATTAAACTTCTCAGGTACATTGTTTCAGGTACGCAACAAAAAATAAACTCTGCAATTGAAAATAATGATTAATAATATTAATAATAATTAGAATGTTTAAAAATAAATGTCACAAATATTACACAAATATTGCATAAATATTGCACAAATATTACATTAAAAAAAAAAATAAAAACGTCAAAATAAAGATTACAATATTAAATACCATCAGAAGGAAAAAACATTATTTTAAATATAAATTTTTCGCATAGTGTAATGTTCTAAATGTCTGGACTCGACTTCAGAATTTATACAATTAGTTCCTTGAGTTTTAAAACTTGATCTAGTAATGCAAATTGCGGAAACTGTATTATTAGATAATCGATTCTTATTTTTTACATCTGAAACTATTGAAAAAATTCGTTCAGCTTCAGCATTTGAATGTGGAAGAGAAAATATTGTCTCGATTAATGACTCTAAAGTTAAAAACATTTTGTCACCATTACAATCTTTAAATTCAAAAATTTTTTTCCACATTTCTTCAATATTTAAAGAAGCTAATTCTTTCTTTTCTATATCATTGAACACTGAAGGCAAAATTGTCCATTCAAACGCTAATTTTGTAATATTAATTTGCCCAATGCGCACAGCAATATCTGTTAAATTACTAATTTTTAATCTCCTTTGTCATATAACGCTATTTTAGGATCTATAAAAATTAATAATTCAAAAAAGTTATCTTTATATGGCAAGCGTTTTAACATTTCTTTAACTGCGGTTTTATAAAATTCTAAACATTTTAATTTAAATTCTTGTGCGCATTCTAAAGATTGTGCTGCCAAAAATCTTTCACAGTCGGGCCCCACATATATATCATTAAGCTGTAATATGATTTTTTCATCGTCTACGTTTAAAGTAGCGATGTCCGCCAAAGCCTCGGGAACAACGAAATTGCGTGCAAAATGCCGTATTAAATTTTGACTACTTTCAAATAATTTATGAATTAAAATTGTTCGTGCTTGAAAAAGCGCATTGAAATTATTAAAAATGTTTAATGAGTATTTTAAAAACAATAAATATAGCTTAATTGAATCATCGTTTAAATATGATAAAATTATATTCGCGGATCGTAATTTATCTTGTATTACTGCTAAAATAAAAAAACTTTTCAAAACTTCCCAATTATCAAGAAGTCTAACCACACATTTATGCAAAACGAGTCATCTTGTATTTGATAATTTTAAAAGTTTATTTTTTTCAATATCAAAAAGATCTTGAAACTCGCGTAAAATTGCAGATTTTTTTGTACTGCCCGATATATAATTTACAACATTTCTAATTAAATTCTCGCAAGATTCAGGTAATTTTTCACAAGCTTTACTTGCTATGATCGCAGAAGAATGGCAAATGCATTTTAACGATATTAAACCCGGTACTTCTAACTGTAATAATGATGCAAAAGAATTATGATCTAAGGTCTAATCATGACTGAAGCATTATCGCTTGCCGTTCCAATAATATTTTTTATAGGAATTTTTATCTTCTAAAACTTTTTTAAAACTTTCAAAAATCTTTATCGCAGAACAATTTGTAGCATCTAAACGTATTAAATAATTGTGTTTTAATTTTTTTATCAATAGGTGATACATATCGTACAAGAAAACACATAATTTTGAAATCTGTGATATCTGTGCTTCCATCTACTAAAATGGAAAATTTAGTATTTCTTAAAATTTTAACAAGTTTCTCTGTTTCATATTTAGTTATTATGTGTGTATTAATATTAGTACATTTAGATCGAGCCAGTGAAAGATCGTGTGCAATTTTTGAATCTATGAAAATTGTTTTTAATAACGGTATTAAATGATCCAAAGTATAAAATGCAACATTATGCTCAGCAAAGAATGCTGATAATTTCTGCAGTTTTTACTAATTCTTTATGTGTTTTTTTGTTATCATTACTGTTATCTAAATCACTATTATCGAGACTTTGACAGTTTATTGTCTCTATGTGTTTAGCTGTTTGTGAATGGTACATTAAATCTGTTTTTGCACATCTGATGGATGTATCGCACAAAAGGCAAACTGTATTTTCTGTAAGATGAGGAGCCAACCATCCTTTAAAATTATTATCTTCTAGCCACGAATAATTAAATTGTCTTACTTTTTTAATCGCTCCTTTTGAACTCATTTTGAAATCTATGAAAGTAATATAAAAAAAAATAAAACAAAATATAATATATACAATAAAATTTAGAAAATAAGACAACAGAAATAATATCACATACTAATTATTATTAAGACTAATTCTAAGTATTAATAATAATTTAATAATATACAACTAATCATTTACCTTAATAGTTAACCACCTTTATCCCGCCTGATAATCTCTTCATCCCGCCAAAACCCAGTATTTTGCGCCCACATGTAGCCACTGCGTACACCGCTGGATTAACGATTGTAGCCATTGCGCATGCACACAAAAGCGACCCATCTAGTAACACTGGTAGCACTCTGGGTGCGCCCGGATGAGGCGCGGAGAGGATCGGGTGCGCCCGATCCAGAGAACGGTAGATTAGGTGGAAGCCGAACTGGGTGCGCCCAGTACGGCGGTTGCACTCCGGATGCGCCCGGATGAGGCACGGGTGCGCCCATGTCTCTGTGCGGGAAGATCGGGTACTCCCGATCTTGAGGTGATCGCAGGTAGTAGGCCAGGTCGAGTCAGGAAGAAGATCGGGACAGGATTGGTGCTCCGGTCTGCGCTCGGTGCGTTTTTATACCCACTCCGTAGTGGGTCGTCAGGTGGGAAAACACGTGCTCGGGCGTGTCGCGTGAGCCGTGTCATCGGCGTTGGGGTGCGTGATCGCGGCGTGGCATGCTACGTATACTTCGAATGACGGGTAGTCGGCCGGGGAAAAGGTTAATGGCGAGGCGAATCGCCACAAATTACAGGGGGTTCCATTGAAGAAATTGACGATAACCTTCACGTGACCTTCAAATGACTCTCCAAGGTCGAATCATTGCCACCATCTGATGGCCCCTTTCAAGCCATACAACTGTTGTTTGAAACATTTTTTCACTTAACGCTTTGTTTCGGAGATATTTTTAAAAATGGGAGTATTATTTAAAATGGGACACCCTGTGTATGTATGTATGTATGTATGTGTATTGTGATGATGCCACTCCTCTTCGGGGTCGCAGCGTCCTGCCACCGTCACAAAAGCGCGGTCTCGCGTCCACGCCAACGGCAAACCGCTACCGAGCAAACCAATATTCCCGGGCCAAAATTGTATAATAGCAATAATTGTAATGAAGCATGTTTGTTTGTATGGCACCTCACTCGGCGACGCTGACCGTTTCTACCCGGAAGAGACCCACCGGAAGAGTCAGCGACAAGGAGGACCAGGAAGATCAACGACTTGAGGCGCGGTGACCAGGGGCCGGGAGGAAGCGCGGAAATATACGCCCGCACGGAGGCTCGCACCGAAAGAAAGCATCAGACGGAGCGGCAGAGGTGATCGTCACGCACGACAAGATTGCCGAATGCACGGAAGGCCACCTCAGGGAGGAGGGACGTGGGACGTCCCGCGAGCCCCGAGCAGGGAGGCGAACGCCGAGGCGACAAGAAATCGCCTTCCGAAAACTGGTGGCGACAGGGCGAGGCGAACCGCGAGAAAGCGCGGGCCCGCTATCGCATTTGAAACCCCCGCGCCCCTAGGTCGCGCCACCCCACGCCGATAAGGAAGGGGATGGGCACGATCGCGCCACCCGCGGATCGATGAGAGATCGATCGCGCGACGACTCTCTCTTGCGTGCGAACCGCCGCGGCGTGCGGAAGCGAGGCCGAAGGCTCGAGCATCGAAGAGAGTATTCTGATATCGCGAGTAAGGGTGTGCACGAGCGAGCGGATCCGTCGCAGCCAGGAGAGGCTACCCGGGCCCGGCGAGCGGATAATACCGGTGAGGTTGCCCGTTGACATTTTGTGTAAAGCCACGCGCTCGCGAAGGAGGATAACGTTCGCACTCTGGTGTTATCGCGATTCTTTGTGTTAGTGGGCCGTCCTGAACGACGTGCAACTTGGTCGTGAGAGCCGTTGACACCAAGTGCAAGGGGTCCCCGTTCGGCGGCCGGAAGCTACGCGGACTTTTTGTTTTGCGTGTGTGGAATACGAGTCCCGGGGAAACGCGAAGTGGCCAGCGGGTCGCCCGGATTTCCGCGAATAGCGAATCGGATCGGCGGTGCGGATTGAGAAAGTACCCCGTGTGTTATCGTGGAATTGTCGCGTCGTTATAGCGAACATCGAGCGTGACTGTGTGGCACCGCCCTGCCCCTCTGCCGACATAGGGATTAGCCGGTCCTTCTCGCGCGACCGGCGATTATATTGTTACCGTGGTTAGTGTAAATTTGACGCGTATGTGACGCGTCTGGCGCCCAACAAGTTTGGTGTTCGAAGACCGCCGGAAGCACGAGAAGCATTTGCGTGGAGAACGCGAAGTCCTCCACCGTTCGCGTCTTTTTGATCCGCGCCGCGACATAGCGACGTCGGGGACGTTCGCACGCGCACCTCACGACGATGTGACAAAATTTGGCGCCCAACGTGGGGCCCGCTAAAGGGACAATTACGCTTGGTTAATTAGTAAGTTGTCGAATTAATTGCTGTCGCTTGGGGAGTAAGCCTGCAAGACGTGTGTTGTCGCGGGGTACGAGAAACGAATTAGTGCGGAAGACGATCAGGATCTTGAATTTGACGAGAATAAATTCGCGATTCGGAATAACGACTTTCCTGATTACACATCGAATCGTGT
Organism: Crematogaster levior; assembly: GCA_901521435.1. Lineage (NCBI taxonomy): Eukaryota > Metazoa > Arthropoda > Insecta > Hymenoptera > Formicidae > Crematogaster > Crematogaster levior. The sequence goes on from CABEGB010001223.1 coordinate 183,944, forward strand.
GGAATATTATTTGAGAAGAGCGGTGAAAGTCGTATTCCTTTCGGGTGGGCAAAAACGACCACAAAAACTTATTTGTCGACCGGCGTGTTTACGTTCCGGGTCTATTGTTGCCGTCGCGCGTTGAGTGAATCTCGCCTCGTCCGTACCGTGAGGAGGGGGTGACGGCGCCGGGCTAGGGAATTGTCGACCGTATGCGCCGGCTTGACCCGCGGACGAGTGGATTTTTCAGGCGAATTGTGCAAAATTGATTGACGAATTACGACAGCGGAATTTGTCGACAGAAGGATTCGATTCAGCGCTCGCTCTTCGGTTACTGCGTCGCGTGAGGACCGCGTGGTCTCGGTGGGGTACCTCGCTCGCGGATCTGGGGGCGACATGTCAGATTCGGAACACCTTGATCTCCCGAGGGGGGAGGTAACACGACCGGATAGCTCGTATGACTTCTGGGACGGGCCTACGTGCATGCGCGATGGCGCGGGCGCCTCTCGAGGGGAAAATCGGACCGCGGCGCGCGATTTGGAGTCTGGGTCGGCAATCGCAGCGTACAATCTTGCGTAAATGGAATTTGCAGTTTTCGGGTGCTCAGAGGGAGGATGCCGAGACGTTTTTGCTACGAATCGAGGAGGGGCGGGAACTGATTCCCGTCGCGGACGAGGACATCCTGCGCTGCCTCCCGTTCTTTTTGTCCGGTATCGCGTTACATTGGTTTCGGGGAAAGAGGGCGCGCTTCGCTACTTGGGCCGGGTTTAAGACGGCGTGGCGGACGCTATTCGGCAATCCGGATTTTCAATTCGCGTTGCGCGACGAGATCATGCGGCGAACGCAGAGGGAACAGGAATCCGTTGCCGACTACTTGACATGTTTGAACGCATTTTTCGATTGGCTGTCGCCCCCGTGGAGTGAGACCGAGAAGGTGGGGTACGCACTTAGAAACATGTTGCCACGACTCCAGACTAAATTATCCACGATGGTCCACCGGGACATCGTAGATAATTTAGAGACGTTAGAGATGTTCGCGGCGCGAGCGAAGGGTTGTTATCGGGCCGCTCAAAGCTACCGCGCCCCACCCCCACCCGAGCGATCCCTATTTCCGGACTTGGCATATCGCCCGCCAAAGGACGCGACACGACAGGCGGGTCGTGCGGGGGATCTCGTGGCCAACTTGAACACCCCCGCGGTGAGCGCAGCGGGAGCAACGGCCCGCGAAAAAGGAGGGAAAAAAACCGCGGCTCGCGAGGCGCGAGCGGAAGCATCGACCAAGGGAACCGCGTCGACCGCGAATACTTCCTCCACCCCCACCGCGCAGGAACGCGTGCCGCGAACGCGAAATGCTGGAACTGCGAAAGTACGGGACACTTCGCACGAGATTGCCCGAAGGAACCGCGAGTCCACTGCTATCGCTGCGGGCGGAAAGAAGTCACGCTGCGTTCGTGTCCGGGGTACTCGGAAAACGAGTAACGCGGGGGCGTTCGGCTCCTACCCCGAAGTGAGACAGGAAACCGGACCTCGGAAACTCGTGTGTAGCGCGTTCGGCGACCGGGGTTCGCCGACGCTTCTGTTTCTTCGGATTCAAATCGCGGGAAACGACGTGAGGGCCCTGGTGGATTCCGGTTCAAGCTGAACCTTTTTGGGGGGTCGAGACGGGAGGGTTAGTGAA